>JAXGGA010001950.1:0-135318 GCA_038373865.1 Uloborus plumipes
ACCTGGACATTAGAGCCATACTATAATAGATTTTCTATATACATAGTGAAAAAAACAACACAAGTGAATAATCAAACATGATAAATTTTTAAAGTAAAATAAAATATAGGAATCACTTTCAAAATTGTTTTCGATCAATTTCATGTATAAACATTCTTGTGTAAGAAAAGCATTGTTTGTAAGGCCATGGTCTACATGGAGGCTGTCAGGAGCTTCAATTGCAATATGACTCGACACTCGAACTTAGAAGATACCCGAGTGAAAAAAAAAAAGTTGAAAACTTATTTTCATATGCATATTTCAAGGCTTAACAAAACTGAAGGGGCCCATGGCAAGATCTAGCAAAGAGACCCTGTAATAAATGTAGGAAGACATCTGTAAGGCTGTGATGTTGTTTAAAATATGTACTGATTTGCATTCAAACTCATCATATCGTAAAGAATCAACAAAACTCTGAAATATGGTAAAAGTAGAAAAGTTTAAACTTAAAACGATTTCTTTTCGAAATGAGTTTTGAAATTTGGTCACTTCAAAAATGATAACTTAAAGTATTCTCCTATTTTTCAAATCGAAGCAATTTTGGGGTGACAGAACTATTTAAAACCATTTTAAAGCGAAGACAGTTGCGGTACATTTGATCCATATCAGCTCAGTCAGAAATTCGAAGCTTGGATTGAAGAAAAATAATGGAAAATTTTGAAGAACTGGGACGTTCTAAGATTGCAAGCTTGCAAGAACTTCTGGAAAAGCGTCTCAAAATCAATCCTTCAACACAGGGAAGCATGACAAAATTCCTCAATGAAAGTCAGCAAATCGCAATCAATCAAATCACGGAAAAATGAAAAAAAAAAAAGAAATCTAAAAAGACTGCCTCAAAGAACAGAAATGTCATTATTTGAATAAAAGATCGATGAAGATGAATAGGCAGAGTGGTTGTAGCCACATCATGATCCTCTGAAGAAATCCAATTGTCTCCAATTGAAGAACCTGGGATTTTTTTCCCTAGTTTCAAACTAGAAATACCACGTTAAGTCGAGATCTAGACAGGCAAAACTTCGATATGATAACTTCAGAAAGGCTGTGATGCTCTTTAAAATATATCAACAATCTCCCAGTCTTAAAGTCAACAAATTCTCAGTCTTAAAGTATAATGATTTGGGTCTATTGTGAACAAATTGTAATTTCATTTTGAAAACATCGCAAATAATATATATATCGATTAAATATCTTGTCCTGTCATGCGTTTAGTATTGTGTTCAAGATTGCTTTTTGACGGAAGAGTGTTAATTTTGTCAATAACTATCCAACTATTTTTGAGTTCATTCATAGAATAATTAAACTATTGAATTTTATTGCAGTTTTGGATCGCTAATGAATTATATGGACACATATACTTTATCCCTTTATACCAAATCTACTCAACCAAATTTGCACATAACAAGACATGCATGTAATTTAGTCCCAATTTAATAGTGTTATGAATAAAAAATATCCATACTCTACTATTCGTAGTCCTAAACCGCAAAGCTTATGTCCTCAAAGTGTTAATGACCGTAAAGTTTATAAAAAGTCAAGAAGTAATTGATAAATCTGTGTCGTACATTGCTTGCACAACTCTTTTTAAAAACTAAAATTCTTCAAATATCTATTCTTAAAATAGCAATGTAGTAAATGTACCTAAAATCTTACGAAAAAGGCTTCCATCAGCTCGAATTTTTTCACGTCTATCAATATTTTTGGTGTATCTTCTAAGTCAATTAATTTAGTGGTAATTTCCTTCAAATAAGCCGAAAAAAGAAAAAAAATCATAACTTTCTTAAGGGTTTGTGAAAATTTTCTAACGAATTCTACAATTAATTGCGTTTTTATAACATTTTATAAGTTTTTTTAATGCCAGGTTATTATGAGTTTAAATTTTACAAGTAATTACGATTTTTGTAACAATCTATAGAAGCATTTTTTAATGCTAGATAATTATGAACTCTTAGTAGAACTACACCAAAAAAACTTAATTGCAATTTTCGAAACTCAGTTGTCCTAAATCGAACACCTTAATATTGAATCTATACTAATAATATAAAGCTGTAGGGTTTGTTTGTTTGTTTGCTTGAATGCGCTAATCTCAGGAACTACTGGTTCGATTTGAAAAATTCTTTTTGTGTTGAATAGTCCATTTATCCAGGGTCCAGGAAGGCTCTAGGCTATAGGAGTTATTGTTATAACTAAAAATAATAATGTAAAAAATAATAAACTCTACGAAAAGAATTAGTTTCCACTCTTCTCGAGAGATGTCGTTCGTTAAAATTACTTTTTTAGCAACTGTGTATAGAGAGCGCTGGTTGACAATTGCTCTAGCCTCGAGAGCCTTGCCTCTTGCCACATGGCTCAGATCCCGACATGGTTTTCGTGTTTTTTTTTTTATATTCAGGTATATAATTTGTTTTGTAGGATTTTTCTATCAACTTTTGTCTTCCTTATTTCTGCATTATTAGTATTTGTTCTTCATTTGTGGTTGTTCTTTGTAACTTTATTATTATAGGGTACCTCAGGTACTTAACTAAGCACATAATTTAAAACCTTAGTATATTTATGTAGGGTGTTTCTTATTCTTTTGATTTATATTTTTTTTTCTTATGTAATAGGTAGGTAAGTAGGTTTCAAATGAGTCAAAACTTCTTTTTTTTTCTTTTTAATGATTTAAGATAGTTACTAATATAAGTAAATAATATGATTCGTCACATTTTTGTAACGTTTTTACTATTTTGTATCATTGGTACTAAACACATAATTTAATTGCATAGTATTTTTATACAAATACAAATACAAATACAAATGTGGCGACCAGCAGCAGGCTCTGAGCCCAACTTGGCTGGTCCTAGTCAAATTAAAGACCCCAATGAAGATCAATGGCCCTCTTAAAGCCATCTACTCCATTGCTCTTTACCACCTCTTCCGGTAAGCTGTTCCAAGTTCCTACTACCCTGCTAAAATAGTAATTTTTTCGAATTTCAAGATTAGCTTGAGATTTAAACAGCTTAAAACAATGACCCCTTGTCCTGCTTTCCGTGCGAAAATCTAACCCCGTAACATCATTCATTTTAATAAATTTAAACAACTGAATCATGTCCCCTCTGGCTCTCCTTCGCTCAAGACTATACATATTAAGCATTCTAAGTCTGGAATCATAGTCTAAATTAGAAAACCCATTTACTAACCTTGTAGCCCTTCTTTGTACCCTTTCCAATAAATTAATGTCTTTCTTCAGATAAGGAGACCAAAACTGAACAGCATACTCCAAATGAGGTCTTACCAAACTTCTATATAGAGGCAGAAGAACCTTCTTAGATTTGTTTGAAATAGATCTATTAATAAACCCAAGCATCCTATTGGCTTTGTTACTAGCTATGTTGCACTGTTGACTAGACTTGAAATCCTGATTTATTAAGACTCCTAGATCCATAACATTATCTGCCCTACTAATGACTGAACCCTGTAAATAATAGCTTGTATGCTTATTTCCATGACCGAAATGCAGCACTTGACATTTCCCAACATTAACTGCCATACCCCACTTGTCTGCCCATTTAGTAATATGATCCAAATCCTGTTGCAGCTGATTTATTTGTTCGTCATTTTCTACAACCCCCATAAGTTTGACATCATCGGCAAAACAATTCATGTTTCCAGAAACATTTTCATGAATGTCATTCATAAAAATAATAAACAAAAGGGGACCTAAAACTGATCCTTGGGGAACCCCACTTAAAACCTCACTCCATTTAGAATAGTTACCCCTAACAACTACTCTTTGTTTCCTTCCTGTCAGCCAATTCCTAACCCAAACTAGAATTTTACCTCCTACCCCTATACCAGCTAACTTACTGAGTAGTGCTACATGCGGTACCTTATCGAAAGCTTTTTGAAAATCTATGTAAACAACATCTACGCATTTTTTGCTATCTAAAGCCAAGGTAACCTTGTCGTAGAAATGTAATAAATTAGTAGCACACGATTTACCTTTTCTGAAACCATACTGCAAACTACTCAACAGCCCATTATTTTCTAAGAAATTCATAATCTTAATTTTGATCAATGTTTCAAAAATTTTACATACCACTGAAGTCAGACTCACAGGCCTATAATTTCCTGCATTACCTCTAGACCCTTTCTTGAAGAGTGGTGTAATGTTAGCTAGTTTCCAGTCCTCTGGCACTATCCCTGAGTTATACGAAGCATTGAATATATTAACTATAGCGTCAACTAATTCCTCTGCACATTCTACTAGAATTTTTGGATAAATATTATCTGGTCCCGGAGCTTTTGTGGTTTTAATTTTTTTCAAATGAAGTAAAACGTCCTCCCTGGAAAATACAAAGTCCTCAAGCTGTGTAGTAGCTTGTGTCTTGCTTGTGTCAACTGTTGAGATAGAGTTATCGTTAAAAACACTGGAAAAAAAGTCATTTAGAACATTTGCTATATCACCATCATTCTGAATTAAATTTCCATGCTCATCTACTAGTGGCCCAATTTGACTATTTCGAACTTTCCCAGAATTTGCGTATGCAAAAAACTCCTTTGGATTCCTGTCAATATTATCGGCCAGCTTTTGTTCCAATTCTCTTTTCTGAAACCGTACCAAATACTTAAAACTACGCCTAGCCTCACAATACTGTAGCCTGTCTGCGCTGTGACCAGTTTCTTTTAATCGACGAAAAGCAGCTTGCTTACGGTTTAGAGCATCCTTAGTTTCCCTAGTGAACCACATGGGCCAAATTTTTGTGTTTACCCCTTTTCTCCTAAAAGGAACAAAATCTCCAACTGTTTTTGCTAGTTTTTCCTTAAACTCTGTCCACTGCAAATTTACATCGCTATTGTCCAAACCTGATGAAAAAACCGCTTTCAAACTCTGCCTGAGTGCGACAAAATCAGTATTTCTGAAATTAGGTACAAACCTAAAATTTTTGTCTTTGTGCATATCAAACTTAATCCCAAACCTAATGCTGTTGTGGTCACTATCCCCAATATGCTCCCCTACACATAATGCCTGCACAGAACCTTCCACATTGCAGAAAACAAGATCCAAAACAGTATCCTGCCGTGTTCCCTCAGAAACAACTTGATCTAAAAAACAGTCACCAATTACTTTTAGAAATTCCTCTTCTCTACTATTATTGGGGTAAGAATTATTCCAATCAATGCCCGGAAAATTGAAATCCCCCATTATAATTACCGGTCCCTTACTCGACATGTCTCTAATAATACGATACATCTGTTCATCTTGACCCTGGCTTAGATTAGGTGGCCTATAAATGTTACCCAAACGTAATTTTTTACCCTTACCGCTCATCAATTCTAGCCAAACCATGTCAATATCATTAGGTTTGTCATTTATTGCCAATTCATTGCAAGTTAAAGTATCTCTAACATAAAATAAAACCCCACCACCTCTTTTACCTACTCTATCTTGTCTAAACAAATTATACCCAGGAATACACAATAAATCATCATCATTTTTGGTAGCCCATGTCTCGGTAACTCCAATTACATCCAATAAAAATTATAATTATATTGGGTAGTGTTTAATTATTCTTTTAACGTTTTTTTTCCTTATGTACCACGTATATACGTTGGCTTCAAATGAGTCAAAGTTAAAGTATCTCTAACATAAAATAAAACCCCACCACCTCTTTTACCTACTCTATCTTGTCTAAACAAATTATACCCAGGAATACACAATAAATCATCATCATTTTTGGTAGCCCATGTCTCGGTAACTCCAATTACATCCAATAAAAATTATAATTATATTGGGTAGTGTTTAATTATTCTTTTAACGTTTTTTTTCCTTATGTACCACGTCATACGTTGGCGTCAAATGATGGCAACTTTTTTTTAATAGTTGCATATAGTTGCTAATCTAAATAAATAATTTGATTTGTCATGGTTTATTACAACATGGGTACTTATCTAAACACATAATATAATAAAAGTGCGCGGTATTTTTATATTGGGTGTTGTGTTGAATAGTACATTTATACAGAGGTAGCCCGTGCAACGCCAGGCCACGCAGCTAGTCATTTATATTCCATACTCTTGAGTGGTGTTATTGAAAATTATTTCAAAATCTTCCTCATTTTCTGCATTCCATTAAGTACTTTCATAAGCAGTCACCATCGTATCGCCGTGCATTGAGGAACTGGATATCTTCTACGACATGAGACATATACTTTAAGTTGGTTTTCAACATTTTAACGCGGTAGGTGAAAAAACTCATTTTAGAAAGGTTATTTAGGGTGAGCAAGAAATTATTCGATCCAATTCTGCTAGCTACGCCCTTACTGCACTCCTGTGTCATAAAAAAGCCTCCTTGGTGTAATTTTCAGGAGTAGTTATGCTTCAGATGCATTTACTTTTTTGATTGCACTAAAGCTCCTGGCGGTGTTATAGATAAAATGATTTGCTGTGATAACGAGACATTTAAAACTTTTTTCGACGTCAAATTGCCCAAGTCAAAGATTTGAATTCCGTCAAAAATTCGAGTTCAGTAAGGAAAAGTTGTATCTAAACCAGTGTTTCTTTCAGGCCTCTCTCCGGGGGGGCAGTGCCCCCCCCCGGAGAAAGTCAACTGCCCCCCCGGAGGAAAACTCACTTTGCACTAACATACGAAAAATAAATTAATTACAGTAAAAATAATCAAAAAATAAGAAAGTAAATATTTAACAAAAAAATATAAAAGTATTAACGAAATTTTAAAACATACATCACGGGGAAGGAAGGAAGAAGCATCAAAGGTGATCTTCCAGTGCATTCTAGAATATGAATTTTGGAAAACTACTGGGAGGGGATTTGAATCCCTTCTTTTTCCCCTGAAGTCATTAAAAATCGCCTATAGTTCGCTTTTTCTTTTTTTTTTCGGGGGGAGGGGGGCGGGGTGTGACTTCCAGGGAGAGTGCTGAGCTGCATCAATTTTCATAATGTTATAAAAGATAGTCTACAAATGCGTTTTTAGGACATCAATTTTAAAAATTTCTGAGAAATTATTCGTAAACTCCATCTGTTAACACAACGTCATCAAAGATATGGCTTGAAATTGCCTAGTCAGAACTTCAATTTCGAAAATGTTTTAGAAGAGAATATCAAATCGCTTTCCTTTTCCTCTACTTTTACCAAAGATTGTCGATAATTGCATTTTTATAACTAAAATTTCAAATCTTTCGGGGGGCGGGGGGAGCACCGGAACCCAATTCTTGTCTATTTTTTCTCAAACATGGCTTTTAATTGCATTTACTGGTATTTCAATTTTGGAAAATTCTGGGAGGAGAGTCTGTGGGTTCGTTCCCTTCCCTTAACGTCCAAAGTTGGTTTACTGTTGGGCTTCCAGGACTTAAATTTCGAAAATTTTAAGAGGGAAAGTCCTAAACCCATCCTTTACTCTAATGACATCAAAATGCACCAAAACTGACTTTCAAGATTTCAATTTCAAAAACTTTGCCACGGTCCCGTACCACAATCTTCAATTTCGACTTTATTTTCCTCAGATTCCCTGCCAAATCCTGTCCATTTCTCTAACGTCACCAGAGATGATCAGCAATTGTGGTATTAGGCCTTCAATTTCAGAAACATTCTGGGGACCTCCTACCCTATTAATATCATCAAAAGTGACCTACAATTGCGTATCTAGAGCTTGCGTTTCAAAAGTAGGGTTTTGAACTGCATCTCTTACATGACTTCAAAGATAGTCTATATTTGCACATTTAGGGCTTCCATTTTAAAATTTTCCTGGAAGAGTACCTATAAATTCCCTGAATGTTGTTAAATTTCACCAAAAAATTCGTTTCGGACTTTAATTGCGAAAATTTGCGAAGGAAAAATCCTTTTACGCCCAGGAATTGATTCATCTTATTTCTATTTCTCTTTTTTCGTTTTCAAAACATAATCCATCCTATGCGCGTTCTCTTCATTCATTTTAGTAATAATCGTTTTCTAATTTAAGAAGCTGGATCCACTCTCTGTTTCCCAATAAAGATCTATACAACTATGTGTTAAAAAAATTGAAGGCCACCAAAATCTCATACCCCTCTCCATCCTTGTTAAGTCTATTAGACCTCACGATAAACGACAGCCTTGTTTCATTATGAATTATATCATAATGGACTCTGTTTTTCTATCTATTGTCTTTTTATAGGAACGGAATAAGGAAATTATTCTCAGAAACACTGAAAAACAAACAAGTTTTTAAAGTATACATCGCCCCTCCCCAGGAAGTACAAGGGGATTTATTTAGGGAAGGGTCAAGCCAATTAAAAAGGCAAATTCATGAATTGATATTTCAAAATGTTAAGGTTTTTATTGAGCGAAGGTCGTTTTTAATATTTCGAAGGGGAGAGAGGTGGTCCATCCTTGGAAATGGCAGATCTAGCTTCTGGTTTCGTGTGAGGTCATTATCAAAAGTATGGGGGGGGGGGGGGGTAATTTTAGGGCTCAATCGGGGGTGGGAAAATTATCGAAAAAAAAAGTCCCCGAAATGCAATTTTAGGCCACCCCCATGATCCCTCCCCTCCGGAATCTCCAAGTGCCCCCCCGGAGCAAAATGTCTCAAAGAAACACTGATCTAAACTCAAGGTTTGAATTTCAAATTTTAAGTTAAAAGGAAAAAAGAAAAGAAAATAATACTAAATACTACTATCAAAATATACTAAACGGTACTAACTGCTCAATATTGAAGAATGTTACCGGGTCATTTTCATTTTTCGGTGCCATTTGCTGTCCGTCAAAAAAATATTTTTTAAAAAATTTTTGAGTAACTTTAAATAAATTTACTTTTTGGTATGTTTATTAGCAGACAATTTCCAATACAGGCATTATAATTTTTAATAATATTTTTTGTTAAGAAAATGGGTGTTTTAGGAATGAGTTGAAGAGGAACGAAAAAAACAGCTGTCCAAAACATAAAGACTGAAGTTGAACAACAAGAATTTGAGTTTAGTAGTCAAATTTTCCACTCTGCCATATTTTGCAATCATGCTTCATACTTTAAATTACATTTTAATAAAGTTAATTTGAATAAAAGTGAAAATTTTAATTTTTTAACTAATATCAAAGAGTTGTCCAGAAATTAATGTCATGTCTGTTACCATACACATTTTTACAATTTTTAAACCTTGTGCATTGAATTCTGGAATGACAACACTTCTATAGTACTGAAGCACATGGAAACAAGAAATAGCAACAGTCATTTTGAATGTTCAGTTTTCTTTAAAGGAAGCAGAAGTCTTTTATTTGTTTGTATATTTTTATTATGTCATGTCTGTTACCTTAATTACTTGCATAAAATATTTTTTTTAATTAATTATTTCAGCTAGATAATTTAGTTTAGTGGGATTGTACTCTAAATCAAGTAGAATTTTTAATAATTTTGTAGAATTTTTTGCCCCACAATTTTTTTTTTCTTAAAATGTCATGTCTGTTACTTGTCATGTCTGTTACCATATTTAGTAACAGACATGACAAATCAGACATGAAAAATTTTTCAAGAGAAACTGTACGAAAATTATTAAAATAGTGTAATATAAGTATGTTTGATTAATTATTTTCCAGAATTATACTTGATCCATAGATTTTTTTTTACACATGACACCCAATTTTGAAAATGACCCTACCACCATGCTTAATAATAAAAGTTGCTGAAAAATATAATGTACATTATAAATAATTTTCACTCCTTTATGGACTCCATCTATAAAAACAAAAAAAGAATGAAGGGAGAATATCTTTTAAACAGAAACGGAAATTGATAGGGGATGGACATTTTTCACTCCCTTATGAGCTTCGTCTATAAACACAAACGAAAAAAAAAAGTGAATTAAGAACCTCTATAAAATAGAAAAGCGTTCGAATTAAAACTCCTTGTACGTTTCAAACATGAAAACTTACTGAAATTTTAAAATTTTGCCTGATTATCCTTAAAATTCAAACTTCAGAAGGTTGATAAAAGGGTGAAACTACTCAAAAAAAAAAAAAAACGGTTTCGCAATATTTTCATAATTGTAAAACGTAGACAGTAATGCTAATTTGGTACTAAACTAAAACAAACAAAAATAAACGTATAAGCCTTTATGACACACATAAACGTAGACTACATAAAGAAATTATTTGAAACGGGGGAGTTTCCGAAGTTTCAAAAGTATTTTTTTCTGAAAGAACATGCTTCAAAACTTAGGAATTGACCTTTTTTTTTATTTTTTGACACAGTTATATATTTTTTGTGAATTATTTTAACCGGTGCGCAGATGCTATTCCGAAAAAAAAAAAAAAACATCTGCGCATGACGTCAGTGGTGCACGTAAGCGCGAAATCTAATTGGTTGTAGTGAGATGACGAAGGTCGTGACGACACCGATTCCTGCGATTGAACAACTCAAGTCAAGCAAAATGGTGTTAGTATACAAAAAAGGCGTTGGTTGAGAGCTGTTAGGTGCACCACTGACGTCACAAAAACCACGCCCCGTTTTCAAGATAGGGTATTTAAAAAAATTAATAAAAAATAAACTGTTGGGAAAATTAAAGTATTTTCCGGGCCCATGTTTTTTTTTTTTTTTTTTTTTTGTATCATTCTATCAATTTCAGTAACAAAAAGTAGCACTTTTGACTGAAGGAAACTCCTCCATTGTGACTACTCGCTAAAGAGGCTGCTTGACTTACCAGCTTCTATGCAAAAACAGTTGTGAAAAAAATTACGAAAAATTAAATGAGAATAAAAGTAGTGGAATGTGGGGCTAAGTGAAATGGTGAAATATTTTCACAGTTTGCAGTGCCAACTGTTTAGCAATATTTTAACTAAGTTCCCAGACATGTGTTTGATTCCTGTCAAAAAACAAGTAGCTGTATAGATCAACGATGAAAATTATACAAGTAATTTTTAAAATTTAATACCTTTACTGTAATATTCGTGGTTTTTCAAAAATATTTTTTGCTATTATAAAATGATAAAATTTTTGTAATTATCATTTTAACCTTTTATTGAGATCTACTGATATCCATTGCAGACCTCATTTACTTTATATTAGGCATTTTTTTATTTTAAATGTCGAATGTAATTTGTTAAGTGCACGCGGGGCAAAGTGAAATAATTCATTTTGTTTGCTTATGTATTCATTTACTAAATCACGTATGTATTTCTTCAGTTATTAATTTATTCACATTATTTTACTTATTAATTTACTTATTTATTCATTCATTCATTTTGATATTCAATCTCTATTTTATTCACTCATTTCTTCTTCTCATATAATTATTAATTAATTTATTTGTTTATTTATTTGTTCGCTTTTTTCATTAATAATTTATTTTTTGTTTATTTACGCATTCATTTGATGAAAATTACTGTAACTCATCAAACAGAAAATACTTCATTACAAAAATATTGTATTTTTCACTTTGCGCCATGGTTTTTTGAGGTGAAAAATGTTCACCTTTTTTTTAAGATGCAAAATAACTGCCAAAAATGATAAATAATATTTCAATGATAGTTGTATCACAAAATACATTGTTCTAACTTTATGTACACTAATTTTCAGAACAAATTTCCAATTTATCCATTTTGAAACAGGCATGTTATCTTAACTATTTCACTTTGCTTCACATTACCCTAGTTTTTAAAAAAATCTCTTTCTCTGGGGTAATTTTTTAAGCTTTTCAAAACGAAATATGATTCAGTTTAAGCATTGACCTATTGAAGGAGGTTTTAATCAATTAAAATTGGAGTAAATTTAGTTTGATACTGGTTTCATTGCGGACGGAATATTTAAAAATATTCAATTTGTTTACATAACTTTTGTTGTTGAAAAAGTGGAAAATTCTGAAAAGTTGATAGTTTGAAAAAGTCTTGTTTCTTTATTTTTGAATCATACGAGTGCTAGCGGATAAGTCCGATAATAATTTAAAAGTAATGAGAAGAAATTGCTTTTGGCCATCAAAATATGCCATCAAAAATAATAGTGATACAGACACACTTACAAAGATACCGTAAAATGGGGTGAATCGGAACACTTTTCAGCTTTGATTGTAAAAACAGTAGTTAAAAGATTTTTTTTAAATTTGATTTTTTGGGTAAAAACTTCGGTCTTGCTTTACTTTTGATATTCCAAGCGAAGACAAAGCATTTAAAAAAATTATTATTAAAATATATAGGAAATTATGGGTGTTCCGAATCACCCCGCTGATAGGGGTCAATCGGAACACTTGTTAAAATTTTTATTTTTTTTCAATTTAACCTGTAATAGGTCTCACAAAATGAGTAATATTGATGGGGGAGAATAATAACAGACAATTACTGTCAAATAAATGCATAATTTCAATACCAGTAAACGTGTATAATTTGTCAAAATTCAAAATAATTTTGAACTTATGAAAAATGAAAAGTAATTTTAAGAAATGCTTTTGAATTGAAATACAAAGATTTAACATGAATGGAAGTCACTCATGTCGTCCACAAATATGTACTTGTCCTTAAAACTAGCAATTGTGACTTGGCTTAAGTTTTTGCATAACATCTCCTGGGATGAACTCTGCCTTTTCTTTAGTTTCTTGAAATCTCTGGGTTTCGGGGATTGTCTTGAAAGATTTTTTCGCTTATTCATCACTTTCTGTACGCTGGAGTTTTACTACATAAAGTCTATGTGACTTTCCCCCTCGTATTTTAAGTAAAAAGAAGTCTCCTGGAGAAAAAATCTTTTGAAATCTGCAACTGTTTGTCATTCTAAGATCTAGTTGCTCACGAGAAGGGATAAACAGTAATAAAACCTTGTCCTTGTCTTGATTAAAAGAATTGGGGTTAGAATCTTGATTTTTCAAACAGTTTCCTTCAAATAAGTTTGAATTGGAACAGCAGAACTAAGTGTTCCGATTCACCCCGCAAATTTTTTTTCTATGCCATTTTTCAGAATTCTTCATTTTTATGACACAATTTATAAAAAATGTAAATTCTAATTCGGTATTCTGTTGTTCAGATACATGTATTATTGAAACATACCACTCTTAGTTTTTAAATATAAGAAGGTTTGATCTTGCATATGAAGTTTTGCAGTCTATGGAAATGTGATGTTTTCTAGCGTTCCACGTGCAGCCCTCCTTAGAAGTCAATAGTGTTTCCAGATTGACAAAAGTAATTTTTTCCTACTCCCTATGATCTTACCTTACTAAGAAAAAAATTCATGGTGAAAAATACCCAATAGTTTATTTATGAAGAATTTCGTTGTACGGTCGGGAAGTTTTGTTCCGATTGACCCCGCTGTTCCTATACACCCATTTTACGGTAATTTCAAAAAATTTTACAAAATCCATGTTTATTAATTCAAAATTGTGTAAATCAATCACCAATCAGAGTACCATACTTTTACTGTTCTGAATTAAACTATTCAGAGAAATGTTGGGAAAGAAATCCTAGTGTAAAAAATTTGAACACTCGTAGAACTTATTTTTTAAGGTATAAATTTGAGTATTTTAGAGCAGTTGATATCATTAAAGTGTTTTCAGAAGTTTTCTGTAATTTGAATTTTTTAAAATTAGTTCATGTACCTTATCTATAAGTAATTAAATGTGTTACATTTTGTATTACAATAGTTGCGGTTATTAGTTTTCTTTTCATTATTCCACATCTTACGAGTATTTATTTCAATTTTATCATCATCTTTATTTTGCTGTAAATTTACCAACTTTTTTTTTTTTTTTTTAAATTTTTAGATTGTAAGTATTGCCAGCTAAAATACGAATTCGTTCCGAAAGGGAAAAACTACTCGCAATTCCCGAATTACACGATGCAGTGACATCTATTGAGTTCTTTAGGAAGTATTTGAATTTTTTAGGTAAGGCACTTTAGATTTAAAAGATATTTTTACAATATGACATTTTAAGTGACACTATTCAAGTATCTTTAAACTGCATCTGCATGAGTAGCAATTCAGTTGACGATTGTAAAGCTTTATTGTTTTGATGCTTTTTCTTTTCATTTATTATTCTTTTTAAATTTTTATTCTTATTTTTTTTAAATGTCTTTATTACTTTATTTTATTATACATAAACTTTCACTTACATTTTTTTATTTAAGTTATCGCCTTTTAGTTTCATTTCATAAGGTACTGAAGAAAAAAACAATGATTCATCTAATATTTAACAGAAAACAAGACTACTTCATTTGATATTTATCTTCTGACACCATTATTTTTCAACTGTATGGGTGGTACAGGAAGTCAGGAAGTTTGAAGCCCAACACAGATAAAAATTATTATTTTCACTTTAGCATGTTATTACCAGTCAATTTTCGGAGACATTTCCTCCAACCACGTTTTCTTCGCGAATTCTCTGATCTTTAAGATTCCACCAAGATATTCCACCACAAATCTAATAGGCGCATGTGTTACATCAGATAAGTAACTGATTTTAACAGCAGTTCAATAAGAAGCGTGACTGACATGTCCCAAAATAGACAGCGCCGCAGAAAACAAGAGAATTATTTTCGCACATGGCCATTTTTCCCGAGAAGAAAACAGTCATTTTTTCCAGCCAAAAATCACGATTCCAGAATTCTGAAAGAGTGTTTTTTTCCATTAAGTGATCTCGTTTTGCGATTGCGGTAAAAGACAGAGTTCTGGGTGGTTTAAGGGGACAGGATCAAAGGGCAGTCTTAGAATAATGTGTTTATCATTTACACGAATCTTTTCAGGTGAGAAAAAAATCAGGTGAGAAAAAATATTTACTTGAATGGGACTAAAAATACTTTGTATGTCGTGTAATATAGTTAGTGAGTTTTTTTTTTTTTTTTTCCTCTCTATTCTGGTGTGGGAGGTTTCTTAAACTTACAACTTCCCAAGGAAGATCTTAGCTAGTCACGTATTGTTTTTTGCAGAAAATTCATTCGATATAGATTCTATTGGTAAATTGACCTCCGAATCAATTTTGCTTTTATGGATACTTTTTACAATGCAGTAAAATTCCATTACAGCGAATACCATTGCAACGAAATATCCTTTTCAATGAAATAAGTGTTTGGTCCCGTTTTAATTGCCATTGCATTGCGTAGCCTGAATTATTTTACAGCTAAACTCCCGTAAAGAACCAAATTTGCAGCCCTTGAAGGTACTTGTAGCGTCATTGCATTATTTTTCTTCATTTTAGCTACAGATAGTTGATTAATAAGAGTCGTTTACCGAGTGGTTAGTAACTGGAGAGTCGTGATTTCGATGACAGCTGGTCAAAGGTCCTATATGCACACTAATGGTGACTGGTGCTAGTTAAGTCTGTCGTAGTCATCAAGTCCTCCAAAATGTTATTCCGAATCACTCTCTCCCGGGGTGCTGAATCAGGGATTGCTCAGCTCCTGGAAGTCCGAGTTTTGCGTGCTGAAAATTCATCAAAGTATGCATGCAAATATGCCTAAAATGTGCTCTAAAAATTCACTAATATTACTTTACTTACGAAAAGAAAAGTTATCACAAAGATACAGCTTTTTTGTTTCACTATTTTGTTCAGCAAGACCATAAATAAATATTAAAACAATTATTCATACTGAAAATGGCATCCTTTAATTATTTTTATTGCTGTAAGTCACAATATGTTTGCAAAACTTGAATCCCTTTTATGCAGGGATTCAAGTGAAACACCATTACTATCGCATCGAATTGCAATCGCTACTGGAAGTGAATTACATTATCATCAACTTAACTTGGCACTGACGTCACTACGGGAGGAGCCAATAAGAGCTCACAAGTAGTCAGTGATCTCCTCTTATTCGCCAAGTAGGCTGTGACGTTTTATCTAGCTAGTTTTTCATAGGCAAACGTCACGCTGACGTCACGATGTTTTTATTAAGAAACGTTCTAATGTAATTCATTTCCAGTAGCGATTGTAATTTGCGATCGCCTGTTTCACTTGAATTCCTGCCTTATTCAGCAGCGACAGCTTTGCTCTGCGAAGTAAAAAATTATTAGAGCATACTTTATAGTTTTTAATGCATATTTTAGGGACTTTAGTGCATATTGGCATCATATTAAATTGATTTTAGTACTTATTATTCGGACTCTAGTGAGAGATTACTATTTGAAGTGATAAAATTTTCCTGTAACCTTTACTTTCTTATCACAGAACTCCTTTTACAGTGAAGCCAGATTTAAGTATGTATTTGATATGGATCCCGGATTACATGCACTAAAATTACGCTGGCAGATATGCGATAAAAACAGCTAAAATATGCCCTTATACTTGTTTTTCACTTATGTAAATTAAGGTGACACATTTGGGGGAAAAAAAAGGAGAATGGCTTTTATGTTCTTGCATTTTTTATGGAGATGTAAATACATATTATAACAGCTATTCACACGAAAAACGGTATGCAAATGAATTATTTTTCTTGCAGAGTTCCTAATATTATTCTTTTCAAGATTGTCTTTTGTTTTTGTTATAGTACTGCTTTTTGCTTTTGATGTCATTTCTTAAGATTAAAATGTCCTTTTAAGTTCTACAAATGTTACTGTGTAATATTTGAAGTATTTAATTTGGTCCCCTGCAGTGAAATGCCAGTTGGTGTAGAAAATTGGCCATCTCTTTCAATAAAGAATACATTTTTTTAACCGAAATGTTTATTCCAAAAAAAACTCATTTTCTAAAAAATCCTTATATAGCGAAGCCAGATTTAAGTGTATATTTGATATTTACTCCGGAATATATGCACTAAAATTTTGCAGGCAGATATGCGCTAAAAACAGCTAAAAAATCTGCATTATTATAGAGAAAATTATCTTCTCATATTTTAAACATAATATTTTGTCTCCAAAACTTACTTTAACTCTTTAAAAAATATGCTTGGGTTGAAGGCTATTTTCTCGAGTAATTGAATCGATGTTGACATTTATGGGAAAGCAAATTCGTTTTGTTCTGAAGAACGTCTTGATATTTTTCCCTTGTCTAAATATTCATTGACATGAAATCCATGGGTTGACCAATCGTCGATTATTTGCTCTTTGAGAAGTTTTTTTTTTCCTTTATATTTTTTTTTCTCCTTTAAAAAAAAATCTTTGTGTAAAATAAAAAAAAAATGTAAAAGAAAGTGAACTTCGAGAAATGCATGCATTTATTTTTGACTTAAAATTCCACTATTTTGTTGATGTCAGTGGAAAATCAAGTAGCTTTCTTCAAATATGTTAAAAACTCGGTTTTTGTAGATTCCGGTCATTGACCTACCCCGTAGCAGTATATGCTTCAATCTCACAAGTCAATCCTTTCAACAATAAATAAATATAAATAAATAAATAAATAAATAAGCATGAAAACGACTCAAAAGACCGCAAAAGAAGCTATTATACAAGTGACAGGAAAATATTATTGATGATTTATCTGACACACAAAGAGTTAAAACGTTCTGAAATGAAAATAACTGAAACACTTATCAAGATATTCCTTGTATCAGATAAGATGTTAAAAAAATTCCTTTTGAGCGATTTTTTGAGCAGTAGAAAAATATCCTCAACATTTATTGCATGAAATTCTTACTTTAGAACCATCGTGAGTAAAAAAACTTCTCTACTCAAGTCCAAAAGTTCATATAAGTGTCAAACGAGAAGCGAAGAAGCCTTTCATTATTATATAGATTTTTTTTATTCTCGTTTTATTGTCTCTTTCCAGTTTCGTTCTAAATCTCCTGAGCTGATGGAAAGATTGATAAAAGTATTATAGGTCAATCAACGAATCTCATTTTGAATTCGTATTTCAGAGCTTAGTTATTTTTCATTTTCAATTTTGATTCTGCGATAAATATTTCAGACTATGTTCTATTACTTGCTAGCATTCCTCTTTACTTTTATTTATTTATTTATTTTTTGTTCAAAAAGAAAATTATGAGTCGTTTATTTACGAAAGCCATTTATGGATCCATTTCAGTTGTAAAAGGTTTTCTCAAATTAGCTCCGGGTATCTCTGCAATCAAAATAAGAGAATATCATTTAGAGTTGAGTTCAGTAGAAAATCGAAAAACTGTTACCCTCAAATTAAATTCAGTTTTTTTTTATATCTCGTGTTATAATCAGAATAAATCAGTTTTTCGCTTAACCCTACGCTGTGTTACCATATGCTCTGGTAGAAATTATTTCTACATACATTTATTCATTTCATTTCATATCTAGTAATACTACTTTGCTTTTCTATTTCTACTTTCTGCGCTAAATTAATTTCCAAAAATCAAAAATTCAATTTTCGGGAGAAGTTTATAGTATGGGTGAGAACTGGACATGTTGAAACGTTTGGCATTGTAGTAATTTTACTGTATGGATTTCTCTTTGAAAATTCAGCATAGCTTGCACAGAAATGAATTGTAAATGTTAGTTTGATACTTAATCTGCTTATTATTCACACTTTTTCAAAACGCAGTTCGATACAATTAAAATAAATATAGCTAGAAGTTTTTAAATATCTTTCCCTAACTGCTACGATCTTGCAATTAAATATATTTGCATTCCTGCAATTACCTCAAGTTCTGCTTTATTTTTCTTGAAGGGAATGATTTAATGGAACATAAATTATATCAGAAAAGTTTATTTTCGAGAAACAAACAGTTTCATACTCCTGAGTTAACGCATAATTTAGCAAATAATAAATCCTGTTACATTTCGCATTAGGGGAATAAACTCTTAACCATACTTAATTGCTCCCATTTCCCAAAATTATGTAAACTATCAGGTTAAAATATTTTGTTTTCTGGAACATATTACAAAAAACTTATTGTGACTATTTTAAATATGTCACTGTACCTGAATTGCGATTATCAGTTCAGAAGCAATTTTATATCTGATTATTTGAATTTTCCTAAGTCCATTTTAGCGACATTGAATAATTTAATTTATTTGTTCTAAAAGGGACTTTCTTAAAATTGTTTTTACAAAAGCAAAAAATTTATGTAGCCCGAAATTGATTATAGTAAAACGAATAGAGAATTATTTGAAATTGCAACGCAAACAATAGCATAGTGGAATAACGGAAATGTACATATTTCTCTCCAAAATTCTGTAAATTATTGTCAATAATAATTTGTTTGCATGCCCTCCGCCTCCCCAGTGACGCCATAGACTGAAGAAGTAGACGCCATAGACTTTTTATCCCTCCACTTTTAACAGTCTTTTAAATTACAATAACTTTTATGTTTACATTTACAAATGCCCCCTCCCCACCCCCTCATTCCCCACAAAAAGGCTTTAACTTTTTAAATAAAATTTACAGCAAAATTGATTTAATATATTTGCATACAATTTCTTAAATTCGAAAAGCTTGACTTAATTTCAATCATCAGTTAGCTCTTTCTGTTTTGCAAGTTATCACGATTTTGCCTGATGACGATTCAGTAACTTTGGATACATAATTGTACTGTTGCAATTTTTAAATGCCCGTCTGTCCTTTCATTAGATACACTTTTGCCTGCATACTCGTTTTTATTCTTCGGCCAAATTTGGAGTTCCATTTGACAAATTGAAACTTCTGCCCTCCCAAACATTGAGGTTGCCCCTGACTTCTCTCTGCAGTCAAACTACAGGTATTTTTAAAACTAAGCAGATTTTGAAATTTGATAGCCGGAGTACAATGATTTTTAAATCCAGTCCGTGTTGTTGACGCGTTGGAGCTGCCAATTCATTAAAAGATGCACTGTAAAAAATCGTTGTTGGTTTTACAGTATAATGCAGCTAATTTTATGGAAATAAACTGAAAAAATTGCTAATTTTACAGTATTAAACTGCAAAATTGCTAATATTAGTCTATTATTGTTCATTTTACAGTTTCAAACTGGAATCTCCGCTGCCATTATTATACTGTACTTTTTACAGTATGATACAGCTAATTTTATGGTAATAAACTAAAACTGTAGTAATAAACTGTAAAATTGCTGCTTTAGAGTAATAAACTGTGAAATTGCATGCATTACAGTTTATGCTGTGCATTTTACAGTTTTAAACTGGAACACCTCTGCTGCCAGTATTTTTACTGTAAAAGCAACAGTTTATTTTTTGCAGTGTGGTGAAGAGCATCTAATCTTGGGAAAGTTCGAAAGACACTGGACTTTGTAACCGATCACTTTGAAATTAAGAAAACTCAACTCTGCATGCATCCCCTGGTCCCTCCCACAACTGTGTGGGGCCCCTCCCGAGATCGCATAAATCCGTTTTCTGGCACTCAGGGCGTTATCGACGTAATTCCTCTCGAAGATACCTCCCAAGCGAGGTCAGCACTATCTTGCCCCGTGTCGTCGCTGACGAACGTGATGGATCTAATGGCGAATTCACCCATATCCCGGCCCCCTTCAATGGGCTCAATAAGCCTGATGGTCCACGGGTTTCATTTTTTGTTTCAGAAATATTTTATTAGCTGTATCTTGTTTAACGACGAAGAAGATGGTGGGCAGGGACGCCGTTTGGGGGGGGGGGGGATACTGGACCTCTAGTACCAGGGCCGGGAGCTTTGGGAGGCCCGTAAGGTTATGAACATGTTTTTCCATATTTAGTGTCAATAATTTCATCAAAAAAAAAAAAAAAGCTGTTTTTCAAAAAAAAAAAAAAATCACATATATGGGGCAGGTAAAGGCATAACTATGCCTTTGCCTTCGCTACAGTGCCTTCTCCTTGTCAAAATGCTTTCCAATCCTAAATTTTTGTTACACCTTGCTCCACTTTGCTTGGGACTTTGTTACTGTAGGAATCAACATAACCTTAAAGCAAACTAAAAGCAGCTAAAAAGCAAAAAAAAAATAATAATAATAGATAACATTTACTTACCCATACCTATTAATTTTTTCTTTTTCCACCACTCCAGCCTGATCATTTTTCTATGGATGTAAAACTTACATATTTCTCCTCTGGTGACATCTCCCTGATGCTTTACAGTAACAAATGGGAACTGCATAATAGAAACAATTTAAGCGACTTATTGGCAATATTAAAAGTTTCATCTTAAGTTTTTTTTTTAAACCAAGTAACAAACAAGCAACATAACCAAAGTTATTCCAATCAGTGGTTGGAAAAACTACATTTCTTTTGTAGCGAACTACAACTACAACTACTTTGTTATAAATGTAGTTAACTACAACTACAACTACTTTTTTTTTTAAATGTAGCGACTACACTAATTTTGAATTGCAGTCGCTACTTCTTAAAAAATAAATAAATAAAGAGCATACACCCTGTTTGAGAATTGACCGAAAAAATTCGAAAAGTGGTTTACATTAATAAATTAACTCATTGAATATAGAATAGATCCAGGAATTGTCTTCGAATTTATTAGTTACTTTTCCTTTTTATTTATTTATTTATTTATTTATTTTTTTGCTAAAATTTGTCTTTTTCAGATTTTTTTTTTTTTAAATTTTTAAGAATATTCGCCACAAGAAAGGATTCAAACGTTGAAAGATTGAAAGAATTCAACCTTCAATTTTTTTTTTTTTTTTTTTAATTTTTTGCCAGGGAATATTAAACCAATGACATCAAACAGATAGAATGTATTTCGTCAAAATGATGTATCTAAGATCAGCTCATATGTTTATGGTTCTTATTTCTCATTGCGTCCACTGGTGTACTCGTGCAAGATTTGCACCAGTCAGAGCCAATTAACCTTGTTTTTTTCCTGCGTTTTCTTTTTTTTCCATTTATTTATTTATTTTTTTTTTTAATTTAAAAGTAGTTTCCAGAAATAGCTTCAAACTACTATTTTTTTGTATCGCGCTACTCACTACTCTACTTTTTTTAAAAAGTAGTGAGCTACACTACAAACTACTGAAAAATGTAGCCACTACAGTAGTTGCGCTACTTGTAGCGCGCTACATCCGACCACTGATTCCAATGTGCCATAACATTTTCATCAAGAAATTCAACAACAACGGAAGGTGTCTTTTAATGTTCAACTGTGTTGCGAGATGTTTTGCTATTTCAGAGAAATTTTATCTCTTTTAACTGTCGTTGAAGGGTAATTTTTGTTAATTTTTTCTTCCAATTACGGATTTTTTTTTTTTTTTTTTGTCCTACTGGGGTTACGTGTAGAAAATTCATATTTTGAAAATGGTTTCCTGTAGCAAATGCAGTATAAGGATGATAAATGAACAGCAGGTTTTGATGGCTCAACGATCTAAAAGAACACACAAATAGAATTGAGAACAATTCACTCAGCTGCTAAATAAAATGTCACCCGTAATAATTAAGATTAATGTACCTGGACAAGTTCCAATTCACTATTTCCTATCAAAAACGAAAGTACTATCTTGTTTGAAAGCTATCGCATCCATAACTTATCTTCAATACGAATGACAATGGAAACACATTTTTTTTTTTTTTGAATTAAATCCACCAACTGGTTTCCATTTAGAAACTGGTGTTCAAGGAATCAACTGATTGCGTCAACGGTAATGAGTTTTTAATTATATAAAATGAAAATGCTTTTGATGTGTTAGGATGTTTTTTGGTTTATTGCACAGAAATACTTTTTCCGTGTTTCTTGTAAGGTATGTATGCTCTTTATAGTGAATCTTACAGATTGAAGTTTAACAATAATAATAATTTCTCTAGTTTTGCTATTTTCTACGTTTAAAGCACAAAAGAACGATAGTTTTCTTTAAATTAATCTTGCATAAAACTATTCTTTTCTTGCATATTTATTAACTTTTCCATTAAATTGTTTACTTAGAATGAAAATGCAACTTTTAATTTTAAAAAAACTGTGAAGATCTAATGTTCTTGTTATCGTTTTTTTTTTTCTCTTTTTCTATCTTTCTTTTCTTTTCTTTCTTTTTTTTATTTATCCTGGAACTAAAATTACAAACTGAATTTGCTTCTAACATGCACAAAGTTACTGAGATTAAAAGTAAGTATAAAGAACTTCTCTACTAATAATAAAGCTGAAGGTGAGTCTGTCTTTCTTTCTTTCTCTCTGTCTGTCTGTTACGCGCGTAGCGCCAAAACCGTTCGGTCGATTTTCATGCTACTTGACACAAAATTAGTTTGTAGCATGTAGTTTTGCACCTCGAAGCGATTTTTCGAAAATTCCATTTCGTTCTTTTTCTATTCGAATTCTTAGCGGAAATTCGATAAAATAGGGAAAAAATATTTCACACACATTTTCAAGTCTTATGTCATTCAAAAGCTTAAAATTTTCTGCACAAAATGAAGTTTTTCGAAGTTTCTACGATCATCAGGAGAGCTGTAACAATTGTTTTTAGAATCCCGAAATTCAAGGCTTACCTTCAGTAAAGCAAGCCAAACGATTCTAAAATGGTTGAGCTCTAGAATAAAATTTGTTTGAAAAGAAAGATAAAATGAATTATTTTATCAACGGAAATCAACTTTTCATGTTGTTACTATGGTTACGTGTTCATACTTATTTTTGTATCGTTCTTTTTCCACGGTTGCCAGACGTAGTATTTTTGATTCTACGGTAGTATTTTTTCTGCCCAAATAAGGAGCATAGTATTTTTCTGGCAACCCTGTTTCCAATATACTAATGACTTAATTAAAAGATTTGGCGGATTTTTTTTTTTCATTTTCATAGATTTTGCATTTCAGCAACATTGATTTTGGCAACGTTTGGAAACAGTAGTATTTTGTAATATTTTTTTTAGAGGAGGCGTAGATTCCAGACTTAGAATGCTTAATATAGAAGTTTGGTAAGACCTCATTTGGAGTATGCTGTTCAGTTTTGGTCTCCTTTGTTTAAATTTATTAAAATGAATGATGTTACGGGGTTAGATTTTCGCACGGAAAGCAGGACAAGGGGTCATTGTTTTAAGCTGTTTAAATCTCAGGCTAATCTTGAAATTCGAAAAAATTACTATTTTAGCAGGGTAGTGGGAACTTGGAACAGCTTGCCGGAAGAGGCGGTAAAGAGCAATGTAGTAGATGGCTTTAAGAGGGCCATTGATCTTCATTGGGGTCTTTAATTTGACTAGGACCAGCCAAGTTGGGCCCAGAGCCTGCTGCTGGTCGCCACATTTGTATTTGTATTTGTATATTTTTTTGTTCCAATTCTCTGGCAACCCTGTCTTTTTCCCGGTAAAGATGCTTTGGGACCCTGCTTGGCGCGTTTTCAAAAAGTCAACTACGCAAAATAGCTAGGGTTACCACGCTTGGCGCGCCTATCGTTCATTTAGCGAGAAATGGGTACCTAAAGCACAGATTAACGAAATATCGTATCAATTGCGATATTGCATCGTTTTTTTAAAGTGTTTCATTTCGGAAAATGTATTGTTTTGTTTTTTAAGCTAGGAAAGAAAACTTTCTTCTTCTTTTAAACTTTGGTAAGATTTCTGTTGGTTTCTGTTATCAACAAAATTGTTCTTATTTTCTCTTTTGGCTTATTTTTCTCCATCTCCCTTGGGGTTGCATTCGAATGTTTCAAGGGGGTGTTTTACCCCATTTATCGGGTAAATCAGTGTTTTCAATGCAAGGTGATATGAATTGGTTAACAAAAGTGATATGAATTGGCCCGACCACTTGGCGATATATCGCCAAGCTTTTTATCGCCAAGTATTTGACGCCAAATTGGCGAAATTTTTTTTTTTTTTTTTTGATTTAGGTTCAATTTGGCGCTGTTGGCGATATTTTGCAAAAAATACACTGAATGATGTTAAAATCGACGATATTTAGGAGATTAATCATTGTAAAACATTTTTTTGCATTGTTTCGTAGCAAACTGGGGATACAAATGTTTGAATTGTTATCTTGCTCACTCCGAGCACTATTTTAGCACTTAAGGCATCTACTAAGAAATTTACAAGTAAAATTAAGTAGTGTGGGGTCCATATCAGATCTTTATATCACTTTGAAGGAATTATAGTTGAATAAAACTAAAATAGAGCATTTTTTCTGCTATATCAATTATTTTACAAATGCACTTTTAATTTTATACTACGGGCAAAGCCGTGCGGGTACCGCTAGTATTTCATAAAACAAAAAACAATGCACTTGGTTGTTCTTCACAACTTGTTTCTCTGTATTGACTTACTCCAAAAACATTGGTCTCTTTGGAAATATTTCAGGAAAAATATTTTCTCACCTTTCGGGAATGATATGATGCCCTTTCAATAGGAAATTCTGGAGAATTTTGTTTTTCCACTAGTGAAAATGTAGATTCAGCGAATTAATCCATATGTGGCTTTACCAACAATCTTCCTGTCTCTTATCGTAAATGAACTGCTTATTATAAATTGATGTTTTGAAAACATCTTTTTGATTTGCAATTATACCTCTTCCTGAGGTGTCATCTGAGTTGGTTAGTTTATTATAACAAAATGGTTGCCATGTTTTGAAATTGAGAATATCTGTCGGAGTAACTTTATGGATAGTAAAACTATGTTTTACCAGCCTTCAAAACTAGTTCATTATACTCACCTGGGGCGTAAATTCTATCAAAAATGCTTTTTATATTTCTAAAGTTTCTGCTATATGGAGAGAATAAAAGTCCACGAACAACCCAGACTAGTAATAACAACAGAACAGAAAGTGCGCCACAAAAAAAAAAAATCTAGTTTAGGGCGAAAACCAGATAAGAGACGTAGTTGACTGGTTTTTGCACAAAAATCAAAATTTAGTGTTGCCTTCCTACTATAAAAACATCGTTGTTGGTGTTTATCTGTACCAAAATGTGCATTTACCCCTGTAGAATTACATGGCACTAATAACTCAATTACAAAAAAAAAAAAAAGACTGTTGACTATTTTTTGAAATAAACGGTTCATTTTCTGACGGAAAAGAATACGTTTATAAGATCGAACAATTCAAAATTTTTGTTTTAATTCTTGGTGTCTTTTTCAGTGAAATGAAGTATATTTACACTGAAATGGCTTTTGTTTCTCTGTGTTTAACGGCTTGCCTTTTGATCGTTAACACCAATGCTGCGACGGATGACTACTTCACTGCAGCAGTGTTTGAGCATGCGCGATTGGATAACGCCACGTCCAACACTCCCGATGGCATCATCAATACGAATTTGGAATACTACAAAACAGCAGCTGCTGTTGCCAAATCCAAGGTGGTAAACATTTCATTGAATTTTAGACAAGAAACAGATTTCATAAAAAAGAAATTTCTCAAGTGTTTTTTTTTTTTTTTTTTGAAGGAAAATAGAAACTTATTGTTTGAAATATCAAATGTTTGTTTTTTGATGTTGCAGTAGAATTCCTAGAACTCGGATTCTGGTAATCCGAGTTAAGCCAGAAAACTCTGCCACAGTGTGAAAAAAAAAAAAAAAAAACGCTTGAAAAACCTGTTTTACTCATATTCCAAATCACATGAAATGTTCACTAGGGCCCCTTTTTAGTCCACATTCGGTGGAGTTTTTGGGATGCTACTACAACATTCTTTGTTCGCAGTTCTAAACAGAAGTCAAAGAACAATTTTCCACCTAGTTAGTTAGTAAATTTTCATTAAACTTAGTTCTTGGGAGCTCTAAAAATAATTGAAGAAAGGAGCAGAAACTATGCATCTCAAAGCCTTGAAGTGGGGGCCAATTGTCCCTCTGACCGCCCTAAATGACGGGCCTAGAGAAAAGTCGATATCTTTCCTCGTGTTTCAAGCAATGTCCTCCCCACCCGCTTATATACAGTTCACGTCTTATTGTTTCATCATAAAATACCATAACAAAACTGCAACTCCAAAAACGGAAGTGAAAATCGTAATTTGCTGAATCGTTGGCCACGAATCCGGTTTCGCATTTCATTTAGCACATGTTCTATTCCTTCATCATTTAGTTTACTTTTTAATTCACTGAACGAGTGTGTCATTTGTGCATGAATCAGTGCAATATTCGTTACCTGAGAATTTCCGGTGGCTTTCCCTTTTTAACGTGAACTAGGTGAGCAACAGTATTCGACAGACTTGGGATTGAATAGGAAAGTGGCAACCACAACCTTTATTTTTACCCGACCCCCGCACGTCATATTAAGATGAATTGAGCGGGGCAGAACACATATAACATTTCAATGTTTTTCACTGCTCTAGCTAACATGAGAAAACACGGAAACGGAAGGAAAATTACAAATCAAGAATTATATTTTTGACTTACTTATTTTATCAATCTCAAATTTTCATCTATCTTTAAGAAACAAATTTCTGGCCATTTTGTTTTAAATTTGAAGCTATCATATTCTGAATAAAGACGACCGGTTGTTTTTAAAGTTTCCAGAACATAGTTTTCGATTCCGAACATTGATTTTAACAACGGGCCTTTTGAATCAGTCTCCCGGGTCGCATGCAAAAGAGACCCATGAAAGATCGCATGTGTAGAGCGCCTCGATAAATATGATGAGTGGTCACTGTGACCTCCCAAAAATTTCCTTATTTGGAAAATTATGCTTATCTTCGGAACATTTGGAGACAGCATTGTAAAATGATAGTGTTAAAAAAAATGTTACAGTGATGCTTCATGTCTCTTCTCACTAGATGCAGGTATCAAATTACGTTCGCACTTCATAATTCGGCGAAATTCGAAGTTTCATTCGGCAGATCAAAGTCATAAAATAAACATACTGCTTTTAGTGTTTTAATATTGCTGCGTAACAGATAAGGCGGTATTACAATACTTGGAAAACTCTATTATCCGAAACATTTTATTGTACAGATGTACGTAGTCTTTATAATTATTTTAAGCGTGTCACTAAGTTACATAATTTTATTAATTATCTACATAAGGAGAATATCGTTAACTTTTTTATTTATTTCAAACTTTGATGCAATTGATTTCTGTAATTTCAGGGAGCAGATATCATTGTGTACCCGGAATATGGAATTTTCTCTCCCAACGAACGAAGCGAGTTAAAGAAATACTTAGAATATATCCCCGATTCCAAGCTGTTTCATACTAATCCATGTAATGAAAAAGATTTGTATTTGAACAGATCTATCTTGTACAGTCTAAGCTGCATTGCGAAGTTTAATGATATAACCGTTGTAGCAAACATGGGGGACATACAGCCATGTTCAGAACAATCTGATTGCCCTGAAGATGGGGACTTTCATTTCAATACCAATGTTGCATTCGACAGGGATGGGACTCTAGTTGGGCGATATCACAAGGAACATCTATTCTTCGAGTTTGGAATGGATTTACCCAAGAAAGAACAAGATCCCGTTTTTAAAACAGATATAGGTACATTTGGTATGTTTGTCTGCTTTGATATAGTATTTAAAAAGACTAGTGACATAGCTCACTTGCCAGATGTTACTGCCATTCTGTTGCCCACCATGTGGATCGATCCCACCCCGCTGATGACTTCTATTCAGCTCTGGCAGTCCTGGGCGATTGGAAATAATGTGCCATTTTTGGCTTCGAACGTGCAAATACCTGGATATTCTGCAGTTGGCAGTGGAATATTCAGTCCTCAAGAAGCCCTTGCATACACTTATAATCCAGATGGAACTTCGAAGCTTGTTCTCGCGAATGTACCAAAGAAACCAGGTGTTGCCATTCAAAAAAATTCCAGCGTAATATTGATTACCCCGAACGGATCACGAGAGTGGGATGATGATGGAAAAGATGTGCCCAAACAGTGTTCCTCAAAAGTGTTAGGTCCACCGAAAGATGTTTATAAAGATTACCGATGTCTGGAGGAAAATACTTCGAATTACACTCTTATCAAATTAACCAAACTGGAGGATTATTTAGAAGCATGTAATAACGGAATGTGTTGCTCCCTAGAGTATGCCATGAATGATACACAAAATGATTTCTATTTTGGTATTTACAATGGAACGTACAATATGTACAACCGGTACTTCTGGTGCGAAGAAAATTGTCTTCTTGTCCGGTGTGACTCTTTTAATGGCAGACCCTGTGCCACATTTCCAATGAGAACAACTACTTCATTCGATCGTATTTCCATTAAAGCTAATTTCACGACAAAATTTGTTTACCCATCCGTCATGACTTCTGGCATGCGATTACTACCCACGGAGGATTGGACGTATGAATTACCAAATGAAATGAACGAAATGGGAGGAGGCATTGGTTTTGCAAGTGAAAGAGGAGAAAATGTTATAGTCGCTGGTTTGAATGGCAGATGCTATGACCGAGATCCTCCTTATCACAGATAAGAAGGATTCTTTCATTTGATATAGCGCGCGTGAATCACGTTTACTCTAAACAATTTTGATTCAATAAAGCGTATGATTCAATAAAGCGGCTAATTCAATAAAGATGTATGTTGTTCTGTTTTTAACGACTTGATTCGTTAAACTGGTCGATTCAATTAACCACTGATTCAAGTCATTGGAGTCCACAATATTTCACATCAGTGATTCTCAAACTGTGGTCTGCGAGCAATTTTCATGTGACCTGCAAACAGCTTAGGAAAATTAATATAATTTTTACAGCTGTAATTAAAATTATTAAAGAAACATTTTCGATTCATATCATTTCACCTAATATAATTGTTGCGAAATTATTATTTCTGCGATATGAGTTGTTTAGAATCAAACCTCGTTAAGTTCATTTCCCAAAATCCATAGCTCGGAACTATGGATCTAAAAGAGTTTGTCTTAAAACATTTACTTTATATTCACCTTTTGTTGAGATCTAGTGATTTTTGATCTATTGCCTTTAAACCATTAGTAAAGGAGCTTATGAACTCGTGTATTTTTTAATAAAATTTTTTTTCATAAAACATAGACTTCATAAAACATAGATAACGGGCTTTGGTTCTAAGAGACTCGTATGTCGTCCACTTCGGATTCGGACGGGTAACAAGTGGTTCTCAGTAGTGAAAAGGTTGAGAGCCACTGTTCTACATGACAAGGCACAGTAGAACTTCATTAATCCGGACTTAATGAAGGATCCAAATAGTCCGAAATAATGAAAGTGTGGATCATACCAAAAAAAAAAAAAAACTATAAATCAAGACAAGGCACATAAGTGAACTTCTGCATACAGTTAAAGCTGTATTTTGAATTCAAGAGAGCGAAATATAGAACAAAATTAGAGAAAATTACGAAAATACCAGATACGGCCTGCAAAATATATAGTGTGTACATCTCAGGGGCGGTCCAGATAAAGTCCAGTTCAATAGGGTCTTGTTTAATCAGGATTTACTATAGTTCTATCCATTTGTGGTGTTATATGCTCTTTCAAAAATAAAACTGCCTTTTACTTTTTCTGAGTGACTAATTTTCCAGAAAGATTCACAAGAATAATAGGGAAAAAAATCAAAAGCTGAGGGGGGGGGGGTGCACAAAAAAAAAAAAAAAAAAGAATCGTGCCCGATTCTCTCAAAAGTCATAATCAGACCCTAGCACCTGTCTGTGAAATTAATCTGATAAAGTACACTGTAAAAAATAGATGTTGTTTTTACAGTATAATACGGATAATTTTACAGTAATAAACTGTAAAATTACTAATTTTACCGTAGTCAACTGCAAGATTGCTAGTTTACAGTACTAAACTAAACTTGCTAGTTTCAGTTTATTACAGTGCATTTTACAGTTTTAACCTGGAACCTCTGCTGCCAGTAATATACTGTTGTTTTTACAGCATAATACAGCTAATTTTATGGTAAAATTGCTAATTTTTACAGTAATAAACTATAAAGTTGCTAGTTTTATAGTGATAAACTGCAAAATCGCTAATTTTACAGTTTATAACTGTGCTTCTACAGTTTTAAACTGGAGCCAGGGCTGCCAGTTTTCTAGTGAAAAAACATCAGCTTATTTTTTGCAGTGTAATGAATTTTCTACTTATTATTGCTCAATTTAATCTTGCTGCGTCTCATGAGAGAAAGCTGTTAAAACGACTGTGTCTAATATGTTTACTAACATGACTGGAGAGAACAAAAAAGTAGAAATACTAGCCTTCGTGCACAACCAGCGTGTAACCGCTTGGGTTTCTACGTTTTCCTCTCAGCCTATAAAAATCGTTCTTGCATATGAACAGGAAACTCAGCTATCGTTCTTTCAGGGAATTTATTGCATCGTCGGGGAGAGGGGGTTGGAGGGGAGGGTGTTATAAGCACCGGGTAACTTTCGTTCAGGAGCAGATTTTTATCTTTGGACACCACTGAGGTGAGTTGTGTTTCAGAGTTCTTTGAAAATCCTTTTTACTTTCTTCTATATCTAATATATAGAAGAAAGTATTGGTTTCGTGAAAATTTTCGAATGTCGAATTTTGACGGATTTGCACGTTTTGAGGTGCGCTGAGTCCATTTCGACCATTTTTGGAAAATGTCTGTCTGTGTGTCTGTCTGTGTGTCTGTCTGTCTGTGTGTGAGTCTGTATGTGTGTGACCAGTTTTTGTGGCCGCGCTAGAGCAAAAACTACTGCATGAAATCGAACAAAAATTTTTGCACATATGTACCACCATGTGAACTGGTGCACCTGACTTTGTTTAGCGAATTCCTCCAAGGGGGGTGGAGCAATCGCACGTGTTCTGCGCGGGGGTGATTGCTATATCTCAGGAAGTAAAAGGCGGAATCAAACGAAAATTGGTCCATAGGTAGACCCTACTGAGTACAAGTGCTGATTCAATTTGTTTGTCAATATCTTGAAGGGGGGTGGAGCAATCGCACGTGTTCTGCGCGGGGGTGATTGCTATATCTCAAGAAGTAACCGGCGGAATCAAACGAAAATTGGTTTATAGGTAGACCCTACTGAGTACAGGCGCTGATTCAATTTGTTTGTCAATATCTCGAAGGGGGGTGGAGCAATCGCACGTGTTTTGCTCGGGGGTGACTGCTATATCTCAGGAAGTTACCGGCGGAATCAAACGAAAATTGGTTTATAGGTAGACCCTACTGAGTACAGGTGTTGATTTGATTTGTTTGTCAATATCTCATAGGGGGGTGGAGCAATCGCACGTGTTCTGCGCGGGGGTGACTGCTATATCTCAGAAAGTAACCGGCGGAATCAAACGAAAATAGGTCCATAGGTAGACCCTATTGAGTACAAGTGCTGATTCAATTTCTGTGTCAATATCTCAAAGGGGGGTGGAGCAATCAAAAGTGCTTATTTTGTCATTGCACCTACTGTATCTCGGGAAATATTGCTGCGATTTGAATGAAATTTGGAATAACACTAACCCAATATGGAAGCAAGCATCGATTAAATTTTGGCGCCAATCGCCCCAGGGGGAGGGTGGGGTGATTTTTGCGCTTAGTCAACAATATGAAAAATTAATTCATTAAAAAATCGCTTTCACGCTATTTAATTATCAAAACAGCTGAAAACTTTCAATGATTTGAAATTTTTAACTATTGCCAATTTCTTTTTACTAAAAATAAAATGTTTGCAATTAATCTAAACAAGGCTTTTGCAATGATTTCCAATTTCGCTCATTGATTCTGCATTTGCCGGGTTATTACGATAGTTGGGAAATTGGAGCTGTCTCCAATTATTCGAGCGAGTACGTATTTTTAATTCACCGAACCGTACTTATATATTATTTTGATGTAACAGTATTATCATTACAGCATTTTAGTTTATAAAACAAACTTTTACATTAAAAGGTCAGTACTGTACGCAAAAATTAGGACATATCAAGACAGGATACTTTTTGTCAGAATTGAAGTAGAACTAATAAGTCAAGAAGTATACGAATAAAAGGTAAATAATACTGGAAAAAACCAGCGAAACGATTGAGGGAACTCAATGAAGCTTTTTTTTTTTTTTTTTTTGAGTTTTCTACGCAAGTTATAATAAGCGTGAAAAAATAACAAACGCGGAAGATGAAGGAAATTAAAATACTTTCATTATGCCTCTTCGAGAATCACGCAAAAAACGGAATTTTCAATGCAGTTTAAGTCAAACGTTTGTTAAGAAATTAATAGTGAGAGATATCAAAACACGTAACTGGCATTATTCTGCATAATCCGAGAAAGATAAAATGCTTTAAAGGGACACCTTTTATCGTCTGCGAAAAATTTATCAACGAGTGGAAAATCGATTAAAAAAGATTAAAAAAATTGACGCAAAAAAAGTGGGAACTGCTTTTGGCCTCCATACAAAATATTTATTTTTGATGTCATTTGAAGCGCAGACGATTTTTTTTAGAATCGATGCGCGTTCATTGTTTAACGGTTGTTAATTTGATTTGAGAAATGTTCTTTTGTGATGCTTGATTAAAGATTGGACCTGCTGCAAGAATACGTAGCTATGCTTTAATTTTATTATTTATAATATCAATTTTTGTTAAATAATTTTTTATTGATTAATATATTTCGTTACTGCTATTTTAATTATTAACAACACCTTCTGCTGTGATTTCATCACAGAACATTACTGTTGTTCTGTGAGATCGTAAATTTTTCATAATTAACGATTTTGTTTAAAAAACAATAATTTCTCATTTTTGGTGTATTTGTTTTAACTGTATAAAGATTTTATTAACATATTTGTAAACATATTTTTCTTCTTGATTAAGCATTTGTGTTTTGTAATTCTAATTCCATAGCGTGGAAAATTTCTGATATTATCATAATTTAGTCGGTTGATTTAGGTTCTGTGCTAATTTTTGCGTAACAAATTTTTTGAATGCATATTTAGCGTTATTTCGCTCATTTCCCTAGTTTTCTTTTTAAAAGAAATTATTTAGGTTTTTTTTTTCTGTTTGAATTTAAGGATATTGCGTTAAAAATAGAAAGAATAACAGCACCTTCTGCTGTGATTTCATCACAGAACATTACTGTTGTTCTGTGAGATCGTAAATTTTTCATAATTAACGATTTTGTTTAAAAAACAATTTTTCATTTTTGGTGTATTTGTTTTAATTGTATAAAGATTTCATTATTGTAAACATATTTTTCTTCTTGATTAAGTATTTGTGTTTTGTAATTCTAATTTCATAGCGTGGCAAATTTCTGATGTTATCATAATTTAGTCGGTTGATTTAGGTTCTGTGCTAAGTTTTGCGTAACAATTTTTTTGAATGCATATTTAGCGTTATTTCGCTCATTTCCATAGTTTTCTTTTTAAGAAATTATTTAGGTTTTTTTTTCTGTTTTAACTTAAGGATATTGCGTTAAAAATAGAAAGAAAAAAATAAATATTTTCGAGGATAACTTAATTTTTTCGAGAGGGTTTTAAGATAAAAGTGCGTATTCAAAGCAAAATGAAGAAAAGAAAAATGAAGTCTGGTAGATCTAAAAGAAGTAAAAAGAAGGAATATATGCAAGAGAAGAGGAAGAAAAGTAGTGATTATGATATTAAAAAAAGAGGCCAGGAAACCAATCGAAAAGAAAAGAAAAAAAAAATTATGAGCATAAAGAGACAGGACAAAATTTACATAAAAATTGAAAAAGAAAAAAATGAGAAACGAATGAAGAAATTGAGAAGTGAATCTAATTATATAGAAAAAGAAAAAGAGAAAAATAAAGAATATATTAGGAAATTGAGGATACATGGCAGATCCAAAATTGTGAAGGAAAATAGAAGAACGAAACTAATTGAAGATGTACAGCAACTACAAAGTCAACATCCGGATGAAGACAAGGAGGCTGATGAGAAAAAGAAGAACCTTTTGAGTGTACATGAGGATTATAGAGAAGAAGAAAAAAAACGAGACAAAGAACAGAAAAAGCGCTTGAGACAGAAAAAAGTGTACAGGCTAAAAGAGAAAAAAAGAAAGAAGGAAAAAATGAAGCAATTAAGGCAACAAGAAAACTATAAAGAAAAAGAGGGAAAAAGAAACACTGAACATATGAAGGTATTGAGGCAAGACGAAGAATATAAAGAAAAAGAGAGAATGCGAGATATAGAATATAAGAAGGTGTTAAGAAAGGACGAAGAATATAAAGAAAAAGAGAGACTGCGAGATATAGAATATAAGAAGGTGTTAAGAAAGGACGAAGAATATAAAGAAAAAGAGAGACTGCGAGATATAGAATATAAGAAGGTGTTAAGAAAGGACGAAGAATATAAAGAAAAAGAGGGAAAAAGAAACACAGAACATATGAAGGTATTGAGGCAAGACGAAGAATATAAAGAAAAAGAGAGACTGCGAGATATAGAATATAAGAAGGTGTTAAGAAAGGACGAAGAATATAAAGAAAAAGAGAGACTGAGAGATATAGAATATAAGAAGGTGTTAAGAAAGGACGAAGAATATAAAGAAAAAGAGGGAAAAAGAAACACAGAACATATGACGGTATTGAGGCAAGACGAAGAATATAAAAAGATGGAGAGAGAAGGAGATTTAAAGGCAAAGCGTATTTATAGGAATGAGGAATGTTTAAGAGCTAAAGAGAGGGAGAAGGATCGTCAAGCAAGGGAGAGAAAAAGGCAGTTTAGCTTAATAAGATTTCGTGAAAATGTGTATAATACTTTGCGTACGAGTAGGACAGAGTTTGCCAAGAAACAGTTAAATTTCCTTCAAGAGCGAAAATGCACACCAAATAATGTATGTTGTTGTTGTGAGGGTTTATTCTTTGACCACTCGGTAGTTACAGTTAAAAAAGAGAAACTTAAGCTGAAGTGCGGTGAATACGTATTTAACAGAATCTGCAACATGGAATCACAATACATTTGTAAGACCTGTAACAAATATGCCACAAGAGGCAGGGTTCCAAAACTAGCTACGAGTAACGGGATTAAATTCATTAATTTACCAGCGTGCATCACAACATTGTCACCTTTAGAGGAGAGGATGGTTTCTCCATATATAAATTTCATGCAAATTCGAGCACTGAAATCATTTGTTTTAAACCCGCAACTCGGACTTAAAGGTAGCGTAGTCAACATTCCAATAGATGTCAATGATATATTGCAAGTCCTTCCTCGGAAGTTTGATGAAATGGAGACAGTGCAAGTAAAACTCAAGAGACACATGCTTCATGCAACAGACTACATGTTCGAAACCATAAGACCGGCTATTGTATGTGAAGCTCTGAAATATTTATGTGATACTCCGCTGTATAAAAAATATGCGATAGAGATTGATGCAAAATATTTATGTAGATATGATGGAAAGTATGACGAGAAAGTGAATTTTGTAATCGAAACGTCTGATGCACAGGATGAAAATTTGGCAAATGAAAGTTGTGTGGAACCCCCAAGCGAGGAAGGTGAAGAATTGGATGGTTTAGAATTTGACGAAGAGGTTGTGGTGATGGACAGAAACTTACAGTTAGGCGAAAATGTGAAAGTAACGGCTCCAGGTCAAGGTAAAAAGCCAATCCCATGGCACTTGGTCGAAGATCTTGATGAACTGACGTTTCCAACAATTTTTGGAGGGCACGCTTTTGATATTCCTTCTGAAGTGAAAATAAGTTACAGCGATAGAGCTAAATCTGAAGCTAGAAGAAGAGATCGTAGATCGTGCAGACCAACTCGATTGTTATACATGGCAAAAAAGAAATTGGAGAAATCATGTTTAGCAAGTGTTAATGTATGTCTAAGGAAGACTAAAGTTACCAGAGATGTAAGTGCTGCAGTAGTTACGGACCCCGACTTTATTAAGAAAATTATTACTTATGATGCAGGCTATAGTATCCTAAACAAAGTTCGTTCTTCTCCGAGTTATTGGGAATCAAAAAAGAGAGAATTATTGGCAATGATAAGGCAGCTTGGAAGACCAACCTTGTTTTTGACCCTGTCAGCGGGAGAGAAAATTTGGCCAGAACTCATTAAGACATTGTACAAATTAAGTAATGATCAAGCTATCTCAATTGAAGAAGCATACATGTTGAGTGACAATGAGAAGACAATGTTGATTAGAAATGATCCGGTTACATGTGCCCGCTACTTTGATTACAAAACCGGCAAATTTATGAATTTAATTAAAGAAAGAGACAGTTTCTTTGAGGAATATACAGTTGAGGACAGCTACAGTAGAGTTGAATTCCAAATGAGAGGTTCGCCACATGAGCACATTTTTCTGTGGCTTAAAGACGCTCCTATCTACGAAACTGAAAAGGAGAAGAGTATAGAGCAGTGTGTGGAATTCGTAGATCGCTTTATCACCTGTGAGTACGATGAGAGCAACCCTCTAATTTCTCTGCAGAGACATAAGCACTCGCATAGTTGCCGAAAGGGAAAGAGGAACAGAGAGAAGTGCAGATTTAATTTTCCAATACCCGTTATGCCAAAGACAATGATTTTACAGCCCTTAACCGAGGAAATGAAAGATGACGAGCAAAAGGCGTCCCTGAAAGAGATAAGAAAACTGATGACGTTGCTTTACAAGAAACAGGAAAGTATTTCATTTGAAGACATATTGGCCAGACTTAAAATGACAGAAGAAAATTACATTTTTGCAATTAGATATTCTCTGCGAAGAACTCAGCTGTTTCTGAAGCGGACGAGCTTGGAAGTTGGTATTAATTGTTATAACAGGTCGATGCTCAACCTTTTTGAGGCGAACATGGATCTGCAGTTTGTACTAGAAGAATACGGATTGGCATCTTACATAATAAATTACATTTCTAAAGTTGACGCGGGTTTGTCGAAGCTATTGAGGGATGCAGCATCGGACATAAAAAGTGGAAACATGACTATCAAAGATAAATTCAGAAAATTGGCCAACATTTTCATAAACAGCAATCTGATGTCGGCGCAAGAAGCAGCATACCATGTACTATCCCTGCCTCTGTCCAAAATGAGTAGGCAATGCTTGTTCATAAATACTAGCCCGATCGGAGAGAGAGTGATGATGCTGAAGTCAAACGACAGTTTAAAGAAATTAGGAGCAAATTCGAAAGATGTATTCATGAAAGACGTTTTCAAAAAATACAGCGAGCGTCCGAATGAAATGGAAAGTATTTGTCTGGCAGATTTCTGTTCTGTTTACAGCAAAAGGAAAACAGTGGATGTAGGAACGTCGGGGGACAGCGATGATGTTGAAGCAGTAGATAAATTCAGCAAAAGAAGGAGACCGGCCGTCATCCGATACCGTAGGTATAAATTGATTCAGGATCCAGTTAACTATTATCGCGAGCAAGTGTTGTTGTTTCTGCCATGGAGAAGTGAGGCTGCAGAAGTTGAAAACATTAACGCAGAAAAAAAGTACTACCTGAACATAGAAACAGTTGAAGGAAACAGGAACAAATATTCTGTTGTTGCAGATGAATCAGTGGAAGCGGCTTTAGAATGCGTTGGGAACGAATCAAATGATACAGATGACGAAGACGAAAATAATGCGAAGTACAGTGATCAACATGTAGACATATTAGAACAAGGCGGTTTGGATAATGATAGGGACAGCACAAAATCATCAAGGTACACATATCCCAAGAGAGTTTCTGAGAAAGAGTTATCAGTGGAAATGCGAAGACTGAACAATGAACAGCGAAAAATTGTGTTATACGTACTAAATTGGATGAAGACAGCAGATGCACCCCTTCGTTTATTTCTCAGTGGATCTGCAGGCGTAGGGAAGAGTACAGTGATTAGGTGTTTGTATCAGACAGTTACTAGTTATTTTGATAACATGCCAGGTGGAAATAAAGAAAAAATTGTTGTCCTGTTGTGTGCCCCATCAGGAAGAGCGGCTTTTCTAATAAAAGGTGTTACGTTGCACACTGCATTTGCATTACCAGTTTCACAGTTTGGGGGCCAAATGCCTGAATTAGGTCATGATTTAGCGAACACGGTAAGAGAACAACTATCAAATCTGAAGCTGCTAATAATCGACGAAATTTCTATGGTAGGAAGCACATTGTTCAGCAGGGTAGACACAAGACTCAGACAGATAAAAGGAATAAATTGTTCGTTTGGAGGCGTCTCGGTTGTATGCGTTGGAGACCTGAACCAATTACCACCAGTAATGGACAGACACATTTTCAAGAATTCAAAGACAAGTGAAATGAGTGAGTTTTTTGATATAAATCCACTTTGGGAAGAATTTAACTTTTTTGAATTGACTAAAATAATGAGACAACGCAATGAAGTAGATTTCATAGAAGCATTAAACAACTTGGCGAGTGGAAAAATGACAGAGGGTGACTTAAAACTAATAAGATCCAGGGAAGTAACTGAAAGTCAAGTGCCAAGAAGTGCAGTAATGTTGTTTTCGGAGAATATTGAAGTGGAAAATTTCAACAATAAGAGAATAGAAAGTTTCCCTGGCGAAGAATATTGTTCAGAAGCAAAAGACAGTATTTTAGGCAAAGTCAGCGAAAAAACAAAAACAAGCATTTTGAATTCCCTACCAAAGAAAAAAGTGTCAGAAACGAATGGTTTGCCACACATATTGCGCCTAAAGCTAGGGATTCGGTACATGGTTACCTGCAATATAGATGTTGCTGATGGTTTAGTCAACGGGGCTTGTGGAATTTTAAGACGCGTCAACTTTAAACCGAACACACAGGAACCAAGGCAGTTATGGCTCGATTTTGGATCGGAAGATATAGGAAAAAAAGTTCGCCTACCGTTTGCAAACCAGATGAAAGAAGAAAATATCGACAGATGTCTCACACCGATTTTGAAACTAAGTGTCACACTGAACATATCGAAAAAAGTTGACTTTCAAGTGATCAGGCAGCAATTTCCAGTAACACCTGCTGAAGCAACAACAATTCATAAGAGCCAAGGACAATCATGTGAGCAAATTTGCATTGACTTCAACAAAATGAGAAGAGTATCTAGGCCAATGTTGTACGTAGCTTTGAGCAGAGCTGTTTCAGTATCAGGACTATACATTTTAGGCACTTTTAAGCAGCCAAAGTCAAAGGAAAAAGAACAGGATGCGGTACATTCGGAGCTGAACAGACTTAGAGAAAGTAAGAAAATAGTCGAAGATTCAATTTTTGAAACAACCTCAAGTTTAAAACTAGCCTATTTGAATATATGCTCTTTAGCAAAAAACTTTTGTGATGTTAAAGAAGATGAATGGTATGGCTTTGCCGATATATTAATTTTCAGCGAGACACTAACTAAACCTCAAGTGGAACCTCAAAAGACCAATTTCTACGAAATTTTCAGATCAGATGCTGCGGGTAAAACACGGGGATTAATGATTTTAGCGAAAGAAAAGGATTTCGAAGTAGACAAACACATCATTGTTTCAGAGAAGGATTCCCACGTTGAATTAATCAGCTTTAAGACTGAAAACTACACAATCATTACTGGCTATAAATCTCCCAAGTTTCCGGAGTTGAAATTCCGAACCACCATGAAGAAACTCTTTGAAACTGATGCTTTGATTGAAGAGGGTAGAAAAAACATATTGGTTATGGGCGACTACAATTTTGACATTATCGAAGGGAAGAATCAAAATCTAATCGATTTCTTTGCACTGTACGGCCTGAAAAGTAAGCTGCCATCGAGTACAAAAACAACAAATTTCGGTTCCCAAATAGATGTAATTTTCTCAAACTTTAGCCTGAAGAGCACAGGTACACATGAAACCTACTTCACTTATCATAAATCTATTTATGCTGTTTTGAATGACCGAGAGGAAGAAAAACAAAATGTACAGTACGGAAGTAAAATAGATAAGGAAGAGGATTTTGAGAGCTCCAGTCAGCATATAGAATGCAAAGAGGAACCCATCCCAGTAGAGAAAGAAATGACACTGAAAGAAGCTAAAGGCATTATTCTACCGGAGAACAGAAGAGTAGTTGAAATCTCAGAAGAGAAGGAAATAACATTGAAAGACCCCCATAGTGTTATTTTGCCAGAGAACAAAGGAGCAGATGGAAAGGAAATCATCAGAAGTTTGACAGAGAATGAAGAGGCAATACTGCTAAATCCTAGCGGCTATTTAGAGGACAGTCACATGGACTTATTTGGACAAATAGTGAATACGCAGACCAATTACAACTTGCAGAGTGTCCTTTTTGTTCAGATTCCCAGCAATATTTTACCTATTGAAGTCGGAAGACCCAATTTGCAAATTCTATTTAGCTCTGCCCCAGGTGCGAATGTAGGCCACTGGATATGCACATATTATGACGGTCAAATAAATAATGTATACGACAGCATGAATTCAAATTTTCTGGATGAAGATCATCGCACATATTTAAATGCTCTCTACGGTAATAATGTTAATAATAAGTTTCATCAGGTACAGCAGCAAGAAAACTCATATGATTGTGGATTGTTTGCAATGGCTTTTGCTGTAACAATATGCTTTAGAAAAGACCCGGCTAAAGAGAAATATGATCAAGCAAAAATGAGAATGCATGCAGCGGAGATTTTCAGGAGTGGATCACTGATTGAGTTTCCTAGGTAAGGATCAAATTAAATAGAAGTTTAGAGTTGAACTATAATCAGCATATAATGAAAGAACTCAAGAAAATGAGAAAATAAAAGACTCCAGAAACAAAGGCAAGTCAAGAAGAAAGAAAACATGAAAAGGTTAACAAATAAGAACAAGGTAAGAGGCAGTGAGAAAGGGATAGTTAGGGTTAGTTAGGGCAACAACAACCGCCCCACAGGACCGGGGGAATGGTCCTAAACTAATCTCTTCTATTTTTCTTGACTCATTACAGTAGATTTTTCCAGCAAGACAAAATGGACAACAAAGGGGGTCCCAGTTTTTTCCCCCTCTAAGTACACCCGCCCCCATCAAGTTAGAAGGAGAACATCTCACCATACTTTCCCCACACCCTAAAAAAAAAAAAAAAAAAACACGAGCCAAGTGAGATTTCTTTTCCTTTTCTATTTTTAATCTTTTTAATTTTTTTACAATTTAATCTAATGTTCAAGGGACCTCCCGAAGGGGTCAGGCAGGTGTGTCGTGACGACCCGGACGAACAAGGACATGCCATGTAGGACCTGGAGCAGGGAGAGAGTGCCGGGGGAATCATAAAAAATATAAAAAGTAAAAAAAAAAAAAAACGTTGTGTTGTGTACATGTAAAAAAAAAAAAAAAAAAATCCCCCGGTACATGGAGCTCCCTGCCTTGAGTAGAAACAAGGAGAGTGGAGGTTCACAGGTTAGCAAAGAAGGACAGTTCCATACTTGCAGGGCCCCTTCAAACACCCCATCTTTTCCCCTCCTTCTCCCTAAGTTTTAACGGCAGAATCTCACTTAAAATCGCATCTCCATAAGAGACCGGCGAGATCTGCCACAGCGGTATAATCTTTTCTCTCCCACAGCATTAACATTTTTCTTTTTCTTCCTTACAGAGAGGTAGCCCAAGAAATAGAGATGGATTTATATCCGTACTCTATATGGACGGGGCGACCTAGTGTATGTTTATGTCGTAGTGAATAAAATGCAGTAGTGTATGTATGCATTAGTGAATTACATGTCTAACCCCATTTTTTTTCAGGGAACCATGGCGCATCACCGAGGTGAGGTAAGATATATACTCATCTCATGAAGCGCAAGGTTCACACATAAATGGGTAAACTCCCAACCGGAAGGTTGAGGACCTTCCCCGGCACAATTATGCACTAAGACCTCCGTAGCCAGCGACTATCGACCATCGAGCCCAGCCTTATGATGCACAGCAGTACTTATGTATCAGTGATATTTATTATTAGTCGTGAAATGAGACAATTTAGTGTTTTAAAAATAAATATAACTAATTTGTTGATGGTTTTTTTTTCGATATCATGCATGTGTTTTAAATTGCTCATTTTTCATACATGTTAAATATAAATATATGTTAATTAAAAATAAAATTCTTCACTAACATATTACTGCATTACATCATGTGACACCAGTGTTTTCTGGAGGTCTGTGAAAATATAAAAATATTGGTTTTAAAAAAAATAAGTTTTCAGTCGTAAAGAAAAGATATGATTTAATTAAATGGGTAGGTAAGTTTAACAATGTTATGAGGTATTGAAACATGAAATTAATAAAAATGTCCTCTTGGTAAAAATATTAAATACACACAGTATGTGACACAATTATTTATTACAGCTTTAGAAGAAAATTGCTAATATTTAATTCAAAAAATATACATAGCCTATTATTAAATTGGTAATAATAAATTTATTGCCACAAGAAGATAAAATATGCTTTTTCTCATTTTAGATGCAATATATATTTTATAAGTAACATAATTAAAAATAAAATCCTTCAAGTCTGTTCAATATATTTTTTCCCTTAATCTGATAAAAATAAACATTTATGATTAAGTTCATGCGGAAAGAGCAATGAAACTTCATCAAAGCTTTTGGAAAATTTCGGTTGATATTGTGGCGTCAAAAGTTAGTTTTTTTTGTCACTGATCATCAAAAGCTGGTTTCTGAACAAGTAGCAAAAATTGGTTTATACACTTTATCACTTGATGTATTTTGGTAAAAGGGATCTGCGTTTTGATAAGGTGACAAATTTGAAGGGTAAGCCAATTGTGTGATTTTATATCAAAAACTTATCTTTTTAGTAAAGCGTTTCTTAGTTCTTTTGAAGAATTACTTGTTTACATCAATTACAGATGTCCGGGAACGGGAAACACGCGGCTTACATTCTACACCACAACAATTACACTGTTGCCATTTCGATATGACTAAACTATAGATTTAATGATACCAGTGGGCATGGCTTCCCTACAAGACTCTTGGATTTTTTTAAAATGTTTTCCTCAGTACACTAAACCAATTTATTTTTGCACAATATTTTAGTTTTTTACGAATACAAGTTTCCATTCATTCGAAATAAAAATGTAACTGCATTTTTGTAATTCTACCTTAGCTTGTGTTATGAAGTATGATCTGGTGGTGATTAACAGAACTGCTCTAAGGCAGGAATTCAAGCGAAACACCATTGCAATCACTTCGAGTTGCAATCGCTACTGGAAGTGAATTACATTAGCAGCTACTTAACTTGGCACTGACGTCACTACGAGCGAAGCCAATAAGAGCTCACAAGCAGTCAGCGATCTCCTCTAATTCACCAAGTAGGCTGTGACGTTTTTTCAAACTTGTTTTTCATAGGCTAACGCCCTGCTGACGTCACGATGTTTTTGTTAAGTAGCGATTGCAACGTTTTACTTGAATCCAAATTTGGGAATTTGCGATTGCATTGGTGAGTTGCGATCGTCCGTGTTTCACTTGAATTCCTGCCTAAGAGGATGCGTTCCTTTTTAGGATTTAAACAGGAAGTAACCGGCGGAATCAAACGAAAATTGGTCCATAGGTAGACCCTATTGAGTACAGGCGCTGATTCAATTTGTGTGTCAATATCTCAAAGGGGGTTCATGCAGTCAAAAGTGCTTATTTTGTCATTGCACCTGCTGTATCTCGGAAAATATTGATGTGATTTGAATGAAATTTTGAATAACACTAACCCAATATGGAAGCAAGCATCGATTAAATTTTGGCGCCCATCGCCCCAGGGTAAGAGTGGGGTGATTTTTGCGCTTGGTCAACAATGCGAAAAATTAATTTATTAAAAAATCGCTTTCACGCTATTAAATTATAAAAACATCTGAAAACTTTCAATGATTTGAAATTTTTTACTGTTGCCAATTTCTTTTTACTAACAAATAAAATGTTTGCAATTAATCAAAACAAGGGTTTTGCAATGATTTCCAATTTCGCTCATTGATTCTGCATTTGCAGGGGTTTTTCGATAATTGGGAAATTGGAGCTATCTCCAATTATTCGGGCGAGTACGTATTTTATTTTGTAACCAGAATTCATAAGATAGATATAGAAGAAAGTTTCGTGACGGCCACGACAGCTAGTTTGATTCTAGTGTTGTAAAAGAGTTGAAATCTAGTAAAAGTGAAACTGAATTTTAAAATGGCGTAATGTTATTGTTTCATTACATTGAAAAATTTATTAAAATTTCAAAATGCATTTCGCTGTCTGCCGTGCTAAGCCCAAAAGTCGTATCTGCACTTATTAACCAAATTGAGTTATCACCACCAGGTGGTTCTTTGCGACGAATTTAACCAACATACAATGTTTTACGGTCATTTGAGAACAAAAAACATTTTTTTTTAATTTCTGAAAAAGTATCATCTGAATCAAATACATGGAGGAGCAAAACTTTAAAGAGTTTTTTCTCGACCTCAGATACCACTTTTGCGCTTAGCACGGCAGTATGATGCTCACTTTTAATCATAGGCGCACTGAACTTAAATATTTATGAAGGAGGAAATTTTAAATTTTCTAAACGAAACTCCAAATTTCACCAAATGAAAAAATTAAGCTTGTATTCACACCTGTATGTAATAAAAAGAGACACTAGGCATCTTTAAAAATATTGCACTTTTATCTCCAAATTTATTGAATCGTCTGGCAAAATGTGCTGGATAAAGAATATTTGATAAGTCACTGTGACCTCCCATCGGGGGCCCTGCTTTTAACGAATTTAAAAGGATCGTAACATGTATGTAACAACGTGGTCGTTTATAGAGTTTTTTTATTATTGTCTTTTTTAGACTCAAAAGGGGAGAGGTGGGCACAGTGGGAAAAATAAAACTTTTCCTATAACTCAAATATTAAATATTAAAAAATGTACTCCATATTTAGTTAAAATGTGTGTGGTATTACACATTATTAACACTATGCATCGATGATTGTAGGAAGCATTTTTGTTTCATTTTTGTTTTTGCTATAGTTTTGCTGTATTTTTGCTAAGTTTTACTTCTTTGATTTTGATGTGTAAATCTTTATTGAATAATCAATATCAACGCATTAATTTAAGGTAAAAACTTTCTTAATAAGTTAAACATGTAGTTTGAATTATTTCATTGTAAATCTGCGAAAATTATCACTCTTGATTTAAAAATTCTGCTTTGGGGGTACAGAGGAACACGCTTGTGGGGGTACCGGTGCAATGGGAGTGTCCATAGCCCGATATTTCCCACAAGAAAGTAAACATTTTAGAATAATGCCAGGTAAAAATGTTTCAGAATGTCAAGATTCAAAATTAATTTATTAATAAACTATGATTTTAATGTTTTATTCAAACTGCGCTTTGAATGACGTTAACGCATGCCGAAAAACGCATTTACTTGCAAGGGCGTAGCCAGGACTCACGTTAGGGGGGTGAAAGCAGTGGCTCCCCAATAGGAGGTCACTGTGACCTCTCAAAAAGTTCTTATCCGATACAAATAGGCTGATGAAATTTAAAAACAGTGAAACAGTATTGCAAGGATGAACTTCTTTATTTTATTTATTTTTTTTCTTGAATTAATTTATTTATTTATTTTCGTGATGCCTCACGTCTCTTTTGGTAGACATAGATGCATTCTTGTATTTTATTTATTTATTTTTTAATCATTCCGTAAAGTTCTGAGTTTCATTCGGTAAATTAAAAATTTTCTCCTCAAAAACAGGCAAGCTTACTATAATTTTCTGAAAAGTAATCAATACTAGATATAATAACGCAGTTTATATAAAGTTCCCAAAAATTAGCATAAAAGTCGAATTTTTCAATAAAAACAGAAAGAAAAAAGTAAGAAAGAAAGAGAAAAAAGTTCTTGAAATTCTATTTGCACAAAAAAAGGAAGAAATTATGAACTCCAAGAAACAATACTTTATCCAGTCATGCACACCTTTAACCAATGGATGGTATAATGGATGGTTTGTCAAAAAATAAAATAAAATGGGAGGTCACAGTGACCTCCTATTGGCTCTGATCTAGGGGGGTGCAGCTGCACCGCCCTGCACCCCCCTAGCTACGCCCTTGTTTACTTGCCCATTTTTCTGCTGATACTATTGTATTAATTCTAAGGAATAATTTTATAAGTTTTAATTTATCTGGATACATAGATACATAGTTTTGACAAAAGCATATAAAACAACATAGAAAAAAAAAAGAGAAAAATTGAAAACCACACACACAAGATAGAAAATGACAATGGGATCAATTCTGGAGCGCTTAGGCCAGTAGCCTGTAATCTCCGGTAGATGAATGTCAAAAGAACTGACTTGGATGAAGGGTAAAATGTTGGTGATGGGAGGAAAGTGGAAAGCTGGTTGGGCAAGCCCAGGAAAGCAGCGGTGGACCAGGATTGGTCGGCTGGTAAGCCGGCGGTGTTATGCCGTGCTGTGGCGCCGCCTAGCGCCAAGAGAGGGAAGTTGCCATTCCTCTATACAGGAGCGAAAAAATGGGTAATATGGGTATTATTCCTCACTAGCAAAAATACCCGGCGTTGCCTGGGTCAGTAATATTGAGAAACAATTTATATACTCACCTTCGTTTTTTTTCCCCTGAACTGAAAGAACTCAAAACACACCGCTTTGACGATTTTTAAAATGTCGCCAAATTTTTGCGTAACTGTTTTGGGATACCTAGGATAATTTTGCTCCCCTCCTTACTTTATGAAAATACATTAAGTATTATTATGTCACTAATTTTTGTCACAGAGAAATGGAAATCAAATGTTGAGATACTATTGCTGACCATAAAATGACGTTAAAATTTTTTATTCTAAATGATTTCGAAATTAATAGGGAACATTTAGCAATTATTTATGCAAAAATGCAAATTAATGGTAATTTTAGTCTTGTTTAAGGGTTTTATTAATTTAGTATGTGGATTACTTTACTTTTTGACATAATTTTAAAAAGGTTTTTAATGGATACATACGGAATCGGAAAACAAAAGAAAAAAAAATACGTAATAATACTTTACTTTTTACACGACATAACCAAAATAAAATAAAACAATTATTATCTGATATTTATCGACTGCGGCAAAATCTCAATCATCGATATAATGCTCCAACTTTTCAAATGTGGGAGTATTATATCGATGATTGAGATTTTGCCGCCAGTCGATCAGATAATAATAGTCAGATAATAATTGTCAGATAATAATTGTTTTATTTTGGTTATGTCGTGCAAAAAGTAAAGTATTATTACGTAGTCTTTGGCACAAAAACTGGCGTCAGTTGAAAAAAATCGAGGAGAATCTCAGTTATTGAAATCTTGCAGCAAATTTGGCAAAATTCCAGTTCAATCGGATACCAAGAAACTGCCCTATTGTAAGTACCCAGAGAAAGTGACCAATCAACGCAAAAATATTTAAGAAATACCGTTAAGTTGTATTTAAAGCTCCATCAAATTGGAAAAAAATGAACCTAATCCAGTTGCCAATCTCTTCAAGCGATTACGTTACCGATACTCTAAATCACATATTTACAAAACTTGAGAAAATAATTGATGCAGTGAACAATCTACTAATAAAGGAGTACAATTTATTCTACAAAATAATATTTGCGCGTTTCAAAGCACAATAAAAACACATTGTCTTAATGATAAATATTATACTTACAACTAAGACTACAAAATGTTTTAAAATACAAATCATAGTAAAAGCTCGTTTGCCTACTGACGCGCATTCGTTTCCAATGTCTACTCGTATGTAAAAGCCTTTATATTAACCACGAAGCTGGAAAAAAATTACTTTTTGATTTGACTTGAGAAAAGCCTTGAACATTTAATGCGAAAAGCGGAAATGATACACGCAATTCTACCTATCGACAGGGAGTTGAGATGATGCAATAAATACTGAATTAGTTTGATAGAAGCCTTCGCGGATTTATGCGAAAAATGTACCTTAAATTGGAATGAAAAAGCGCTACCAATCGAACTTTTTCGAATATCGTTATAAATTATAGCCTATATGTTATTCTGATGCATAAGCTACATTATGGTAAAAGTTTCATTGAAATCCGTTCAGTAGTTTTTGCGTGAAAGAGGAACAAACATCCAAACATCCAAACATCCAAACATCCAAACTTTCGCATTTATAATAGTAGTAAGATTCTGAGCATTGGGTAGCAGATGGTAATAAGTATAAAAATTAAAAAAGGGGGGGAAATTCCGCTATTGCGGGAAGGGTGCTGGATAAAAATTAAGAACAGCTCTTGGTCTTCGCCTGTGTATCGGATCGCTGTGATCATAGGAGGGTAGCTCATTAAGGAGCAAATTTTCCACAAACTGGATTTTGTCGTAGAATTTTTGCGAAAGTTTAAACATGAAGAATTTGAGAGAGTGAATGCGCAGTTCACTCTCTATGGCTTCGTTCCGAATAAACCAGGGGGAATTAGTGATCTGCCTAAGCATTATGTGCTGGCTTGAGGATAAAATTTGGAAATTGGTGACTGCAGTCATGCACCAAATGGGGCACGCGTAGGTCAGCAATGGTCTAAGATATAACTTGTAGATCAGTAGTTTGTTATCCATGCTAAGGCAGGATCGTCTATTTATAAGGGGATTTAGTTGAATTTTGCGAATTTGAAACCTTTTGTGGATTTCACGAATGTGAAGATTCTACGTAAGGTTCAAATCGAGGGTGATGCCTAAATATTTATAATTAGTGGTCCAGAGTATGGTTTTCCCCATGAAGATGATATCAAGGGGGGGTATTTTGTTATGGAAGAAGTTGATAGCTTTGCATTTCTCTGCGTTGACTTTAATTTTCCAGATTTTGGGCCAGGCTTCGAGTGCGTGCAGGTGTTCTTGTAAAGTGTGGAGCGCTCCAATAAAGGAGCGGTCGTGAGCAAGGATTGCAGTATGGTCTGCATAGCAGGAAATACTTGTTGAGGGGTGTTTTGGCATGTCGCTCGTATAAATATTGTACAATAACGGACCAAGCAGCGACCCTTGCGGGACGCCAGCCATTATTGGCCGTTTTGTTGAGTTGGTGTTTTTGACACGAACGACAAAATGCCTACCAACGAGGTAGGAGGTAAGAATGTGTATGAGTGCTTGGGGGGCCCCAAGGTGAATGAGTTTGTAGATGAGACCAGGTACCCAGACCTTGTCAAATGCCTTAGCAATGTCTAAGAAGAGGGCTACTGACTGTCTGTAGTTGCTGTAGTCCGTAGACTGTCTGTAGTGCGTCTCTGATGGATTCCACAACTCTTAGTAGTTGATGTGTGGTGGAATGTTTGCCGCGGAATCCAAATTGTTCCGGTGGAATGATGTTGTTTTGGCTAGTCCAATTTTTAAGGTGTAACGAGATGCAATACTCGGCTATCTTGGAAAGTGCAGGCAAAAGGCTAATTGGTCTGTACCCCTCAGGGGAGTTGACCGGTTTATTAGGTTTGTGGATTGTAGTAATCACTGCAACTTTCCAAGAAGCCGGAAAATAACCTAATTTAATGGTGGTGTTAATTAAACTGGTGATTGTGAATATTGTGCGAATGGGTAGTTTTTTGAGTATTGTGTTTGTAATGGAGTCAATACCCGGGCTTTTCTTCTTTTTAGTTTTCTTGACATATTCTAAGACATGGGAAGGGTATACTTTTATGGTCTCAGTGAGTGGGTTTGAGAAGTAATTATGTAATGTATGGTATATGCTATGTTCTGATTGAATATGTTCAGTGGTGTTGGCAGTAAACTGAGCTTCAAAGTGGTCTGCGAAAAGATCCGCTTTTTCAGCATCAGAGTATGCCGTGTACCCTGCTCGGCCGTTAAGGGGCGGAATGAAAGTTCTATTCTTCTTCAGTCTATTGGCCGCCTTCCAAAGGGTCCGGTCGTCTGTAGACAGAGAAGATAAATATTTATTCCATGAGTGGTTTCTGTTTAGCTGTATTTGTCTTCGAAGCTGGCTATTATAATTATTGAGATTTCTTTTATCAGTAGGGCTTTTGGTAGATTGAAAGAGTTTTCTGAGTCTATTTCTTTGCTTAATCATTAGTTGGATGTTTCTAGGGAGGTAATGTCTTGCATCAGCGGCTTCAATTTTAATTGCCGTTGAATTGAAATTAGTTATTATGCTATTGGTAAGGGAGTCAACTGCAGAGTTTAAATCAGTCCCCGAGTTAATGTTTGTGACGTCAATGTGTGTGGTGCTCATTCCGGCTTGAAACTTCGCCCAATCAGGGATCAGTTTGTGCGTGAGTGGTGTGAGGAGCCTCTCAGTTTCAAAAACAAATTTGACCGGGTTGTGATCCGAGGAGAGCATCGCTAGCGATGTCACCTCGAAATAATAAGGAAAACCTTTCACAAGCCCAAAGTCAATCGTCGTTGAAGATCTGGGAGTAACTCGTGTAGGGGAGGGGGGGGCTGCAATTCTGATGCCTAGGCGATTAGCCAAATTATAGATAGTGTTACCAATGGCGTTGTGCGAATTGCAGTTCCAATATGTATGTTTAGCGTTGAAGTCTCCGCAAATGATAATGTTATTATCGAGAGCTAGAAGTTTCCTGAGGTCACTTTCTAGATCTCTTCGATAATCGAGTGATTGATCATTTGGGGGGTTCAAGATAGAAAAAGAATTACAGAATCACCGCCCAACTCATAAGGCCCCTTTGGTAGGTTTTTGAAACTGGTAGTGAAAATGGTAGCGATATATGCACACATAAATATATACAGGGTGAGTTCGATCGAATCTGCAATACGAAAAGAAGTGATAGAAGAGCCCAAGTGGAGTATAGAACCACCCATTAGCGGTGTCAATTCGTAACCGTAACCGAGTTATGGTATATTTAAGGAAAATTCGCAAAAAAACAAAATTCTGAGAAAAAGACCAATTTCTGAAGTTCCTGTTGGGTCTACTCACAAAATAAGCACATATTTCGAAAGAGCAGAAAAAATCCTTTAAAATGACATCTTTTTCATCAAGATAGTCGCACTTTATAGCGAGTTACAAGCTTTCAAACACTGGAAACACTCAAAAATGAAATTTCATCCACCTTTTCAGTCAAAAATTTCAGAAACAACCGTATGAGCTACAACCGGTCAAATGCACCAAAAACTTTCCCATTTCACTAGCTTTCAGATGATACAACAGAAAATCATATTGGGCTTCAAGTTCAGCAGATATTCTGGCTTTTGTTTGAAACAGTATGAAAATCGTCCTTTGTCACAATATGGAAACCAGCAAAGAGTCAGACTTTTATGTTCTAAATTTTCTATTTCATGTAAGTGTACTGGTTTATTTATTCAAGAAAAGGAAAATTTTATAACTAAATATTAAATTGTAACACTTTATTAAATTAATAATCACAAGAGAAGATAACAACACGTAGAAACAAAGGCAGCATTACTTTAACGCGCTTTTGACAAAAATAAATTCAACATTTAATGAGTTACACTAACATCTATGAGTACATTTACATGTAAGCAATCCTCAAAATTTCCCAGAGCTACTGGAATTATCATCCCCCACACCGGATAGATGCCCTTGGCCTTTTAAGAGTGAGAACTACCGTCGCTCTCTACGAAATTTCATTTCATAGAGTCCATTCATCCTGTCATTTGGGTCCTATTCCTTGGCCACCTAGATCACCAGACCTGACGCCAGTGAACTTCTTTGTTTGGAGATTCTTGAAACAAGCAGTTTACTGCTCAGATGCAACCAGTTTGCAGGACTTGCGCATTTGGCTTGATGGAGCAGTAGCAAAAGTGAGAAATGAAATTTCATTGAGAGCGACGGTAGTTTTTGCTCTTAAAAGGCCAAGGGCATCTATCCGGTGTGGGGGATGATAATTTCAGTAGCTCTGGGAAATGTTGAGGATTGTTTACATGTAAATGTACTCATAGATGTTAGTGTAACTCATTTAATTTTGAATTTTTCTTTGTGAAAAGCGCGTTAAAGTAATGCTTCCTTTGTTTCTACGTGTTGTTATCTTCTGTTGTGATTATTAACTTAATAAAGTGTTACAATTTAATATTTAGTTATAAAATTTTCCTTTTATTGAATAAATAAACCAGTACACTTACATGAAATAGAAAATTTAGAACATAAAAGTCTGACTCTTTGCTGGTTTCCATATTCTGACAAAGGACGATTTTCATACTGTTTCAAACAAAAGCCAGAATATCTGCTGAACTTGAAGCCCAATATGATTTTCTGTTGTATCATCTGAAAGCTAGTGAAATGGGAAAGTTTTTGGTGCATTTGACCGGTTGTAGCTCATACGGTTGCTTCTGAAATTTTTGACTGAAAAGTTTGATGAAATTTCATTTTTGAGTGTTTCCAGTGTTTGAAAGCTTGTAACTCGCTATAAAGTGCGACTATCTTGATGAAAAAGATGTCATTTTAAAGGATTTTTTCTGCTCTTTCGAAATATGTGCTTATTTTGTGCGTAGACCCAACAGGAATTTCAGAAATTGGTCTTTTTCTCAGAATTTTGTTTTTTTGCGAATTTTCCTTAAATATACCATAACTCGGTTACGGTTACGAATTGACACCGCTAATGGGTGGTTCTATACTCCACTTGGGCTCTTCTATCACCCCTTTTCGTATTGCAGATTCGATCGAACTCACCCTGTATATGCCTGTGTGTGTATGTTCATAACTAGTATATAAAAACTTTTTTAATAAGCTTGTTTGTGTGTGTGTGTGTGCGGTTTTTTCTCTCTTTTTTTTTTTTCTTTTTTAACAATAATGCTTGTTTTTCAGACATAAATGGCTATGGAACTCCATTTTTTCCTGACTTTGTGTGCCTTATTAGTCGCAACAACAACAGCGAGAGAATTTTTCAAGGCTGCTGTCTTTGAGCACGCTCGGAAAGGAAATGCAAGCATAGACTCTGCAGAAAGTGTAATCGCGACCAATTTGGACTACTACAGAAAAGCAGGAGCTGTTGCCAAAGAAAAAGTAAGACATTTTTAAAAAAACAATTTTAATGATTCAAAATTATGAGAGCACCTAAAACAGTTTCACAACAATGTTTTAGTTGAGATCAGTGGTTCCCAACCTTCTTTTCCTCACGAAGCCCTTTCAAAATTTGAAAGAAGTTGGCAAACCACTTCGGACATAGCAAGTTTTAGAAAAGAGCACAAATTTTGGGATAATGTTATTTCTGTGTTGTATTGTTATAGTTTCAACAAAAAAAACTGAAATATTTGGTTTCACAACATCTTAGTACGAGAATTGATACGAAATAAGTACAAATAATTTCAACAAATAAACCATTTTTTATAGTAGTATATGTGTTAGCTTTTGAAAACTTTTATTGAAACAGCTGAGGAACAAAATAGCTCCAAATCTGACTCAATATCTGTGCTGCCAACAATGAACTGTTGTTTTTAGAGTACAATACTGGCAGCCGAGGTTCCGATTTAAAACTGTAAAATGCGCAGTTATAAACTGCAAAACTAGCAATTTTGCAGTTTCTTACTGTAATGTTTGCAATTTTGCAGTTTATTGCCGTAAAATTTAGTTGTATTATAGGGTGAGTTCTGGTAAGTGCGTCCACGGGGTAAGTACGTCCACTGGGAATTATATGAACACTGTTCTGACATGGCTTCTGCAACACATCGACTATGTTAGATAACTGTCTAATGATGATTTCAATAGGTAGAATTCAGGCCTGGATTCAATAGACGAAACACAATCAGAGACAACTTAAATGTCTTCAAAAAAACTCTAAAGTAAAGATTGAGAAGGCTTTGTTTCAGTTTCTCTTGTAGTCATACCAAGCAATTGAAGTCATGAAATGCAAGTTGTTTCTTTTGAGTAATAGCTACTAATAACATACATGGGGTATTTTGATCAAATGCTCTAACTAAAATTTGTTTATATGACGGTACGCACTTTCCCTTTCTTTAAAGTAAGGTGGGGGTAAGTGCGTACCATTATGATGGGGCAAGTGCGTACCACTATCATGAGGCATATGCGTACTATTATTCGGAGCAAGTGCGTACCATTATGATGAGGCAAGTTTGTACCATTACGTGGAAAATCTGACTCTCGTAATTCACCTTTAATTTTGCTTATAACTCTTTTATAAGCCGATTATAAATCCGACGTCATTTTCATCAAGTATTTATATTTACATTGAATTAAGTGTAATATTTCAATTTTATTTATTATCTCTGAAATATATTGGCTTTTAAGTATCAGTTAGTACATTTTTCGTTGAAAATAGCGATCATAAGCTATACTTAATTCAAACCAGAATCACAAATTAAGCAATGAAATTAAGTGAAACACTTAATGAGGAACCAACTGATTCAAAAAACGAAGGTGAAATAATGAATAAATTTTATTTAAGAAAATTAAGAACACCTTGTAAAAAACTATTTCAATGTACAAGAAAAAAAAGTACAAGTATCATATCATGATCAATTATTTATTTATTTTTTTAGTTTTATTTATTATTATTATTATTTTTTTTTTTTTTTGCTCTTTATTTTGTGTTTTTTCTTACTGCTGCTGATTCTAATAAGAAAAATATTAAAAAAATATTTATTAAAAAAAAAAAACGAATTGTACACTCAAGCTACCCAACGATCTACCATACAAATTGAATTAAAGAAAATCACAGGGGTACGTATTTACAACAACGCTATTGGACGCACATATCTCATTTTACATTTAAGAAGGGGTAAGTGCGAACCCTGGCTTAAACACAGACTGATTAATGAATTAAACCAAAATAAACTATGTAGACTATAAGCGATTATTACTAAATAAAAACAACTTACATTTGCTCACTTGGTCTTAATAAAAGGACAAAGAAGAATAACAGACACAACTCTCTCAATCTTCAAATCGCAGTTGTTCGCTAGACACGAGGGATATCACTGATTGCGTTTCATCCATGCAAGCAAGTACTGATCTCTAGTATTAGGAATTATCCCAAGGCAACTACCTAACATATTTAATATGTGCCAGAAGTTTTTTCCTGCTCATATTCACATAATTTAAGGTGGACGCACTTACCCCGCTAGGTAGGGAAAGTGCGTACCTTAGAGTAGGTGTCATAAACTAGGTCATAAAAAATATGCTTATGTTTTATTTGACACATTATATGCTTGAACATCTTAGTAAAGGATCTGGAAAGAAAACTAAAAAAAAATTGTGAGTGTACAAGATTTTTCAACGGAGCAGCATCCTTGAGAACATGAACTTTGAAAAAAAGGGTACGCACTTACCAGAACTCACCCTACTATAAAAAGAACTATATAATACTAGCAGCAGGGGTTCCGATTTGAAATTGTAAAATGCACAGTAATGAACTGCAAAACTAGCTATTTTAATTTCTTACTGTAAAGTTAACAATTTTACAGTTTATTACCGTAAAATTTAACTCTATTATACTGTAAAAACAACAGTATAATACTGGCAGCAGAGGTTCTAGTTTAAAACTAGAAAATGCACGGTAATAAACTATAAAATTAGCAATTTTACTATTTATTACTTTAAAATTAGCAATTTTACAGTTTAGTACTATAAAATTAGCTGTATTATACTGCAAAAAAAAAAAAAAACAACATTCATTTTTTAGTGTAACATGTTGAATTTTACATTAGTTTTTACACTTAATTTGCTTTTGTATTAATCATTCCAGTAGTGAGTACATGCTAAAATCCTTAAAAAATGTATAGCCCGCCATGAAATGTTAATAAAATTAAAAATGGCTTTTTTCTGAAACACACGAAAATTTAGTTGAAACACTAAATCAGTAGTCCGTATAAGTGATATTAAAAAAAAACTTTTAAAGAACTGCCGCAGATAGCTAAATGAGGTTTTTCCTTCTTCAATAAAGTTATAGAGATCACTAAATTTAAATTTTCTGGATAGAAAATTACATCCTACCCAGTTGTTTGATAGGGATATGTTACGTCTGTTAAGAAAATGATCATCGAAAGTAAGTGAATGAGACGTTTGTATAAAACTTCTTCAGGTATGGCAACTTTTCAAAATAATTGGTTTGGGTACAAACACAACTGTGGGGAAAGGATTAAGGAATACACCTCCAACGAGAAGGGGCAGTGGCGTAGCGAGAGATTTTTTTCTGGGGGGGTTGTCTAAAATGTTTCGAAATTAAAGGTCAAGAAACGCCATTTTAGGTCCTGTCTGATTGTTTATACATATAATGTTCTTGCCTCATGTGAAGATTATGACCTCCCTATCCCCCTTGGCTACGCCACTGAGAAAGGGGCTATCCCTCAGAAAGGTTTGGGAAACTCGTTTTTATAAAAAGCGTTTTTAGGCAATCAGTAGCTGCACTTTTGCACTAAACCACTCCAAGCAAATTATTATTTAAACATAATAAGATACTATTTAGCATATACTTGTAGGATTTGATTTTGTATTTGTGCGATATTTTACATAAAAAAACTCAATTTTGTGAAACAAAAAAGCAAATAAATAGTTAGCCAGAAATTGTGACATTCTTAAGCACTTTTCAGTACTTTTAGAAATTCTTATAGTCCGGTCAAAATAGACATTTGAATTACGAAAAATTCTCACAGAGCTGAAAGTTGGTATAGACCTTGAGGATATCATCATAAATGAAATGCCATCAGATTAATTAACTTTCATTTCTTCAGTCAAAATTAAAATGCGTAGGATATCCTCAGATTCTGATTTTTCGTGTGAAACTGCACTTCAAAAGTATGTTTTACGCTTGCTTGCAAGTCGAAAATGACTTCAGTTTTTCGTTTAATTTTTCTCACAGCGCTAAAACAATGAAAAATTCGATTAGAAATGCTTTACTTGAAAGTTTTGTCCACTTGTGACAAAACTTTCAGTGGTGAAAATAAACAGCAACTCCAAATGTTTAAAGATAGTTTTTTTTTTCTCAAGAGAGAAAATGGGTCAAAATGAAGAAAAAAAAGAAATTAACCCCATGTTTTTGATCGTGATCTTTGAGAAAAAAATACTTTTGAGAAATGTAATACACCCCCATTGTTAATTACTTTGAAGGTCAAAAGTTTTCTATGCCTTTTTTTCTTATTATTTTTAGTTCCCTCCCGGTGCCAAAGTGTGATAAGTAACATAAGTTAGTTCAGGGGTGCCCACAGGGGGGGATTATGGCGCAAGTTGCGCCATCAAAATTTTTTTTGGGGGGGGGGATTTTTTAAAACTAAATTTATTTATTTCATTCTTATTATTATTTATTTCAAATTTATTTAAATCAGTAAATAATTTATGTTAAAAATAAATTTATGGATATTTTAAATAAATAAATTATTTACTGATTTTTTTAAATAAAAATTGTTCATTTATTATTTTTTTTAATTTAAATTATTTCTTTTATTTCATATTATTATTATTTATTTATTTATTTTGTGTGTATGCTTGGAATCTCTGGAAGAGAAAAAAAAGTGATTCTATTCTGCGCATAGTTAGTTTTAAAAAATAATATTTAAAACATAAATAAATAATGTTTAAAAAAAGAAATAAAAAAATAAATAAACAAAATAAAAAAGTAGGGTAAAAAAAATAAAAAGCACAGAGGGGGGTGAAATTTTTTTTTTTGGGGGGGGGGTGGAAATTTGCGCCATTGAGCTTGGGAGGGGATGGGCACCCCTGAGTTAGTTTGTATTTTAGCTTGTTTAATTTGTTTCAAAGTAAATGCGTACTTTAGTTAGAAATGTTGTTTGTTTAGAGCTTTAAATAATGATTTTAACCCTTGATTGTATTTCTCCCAGGGAGCTGAACTGATTCTTTTTCCTGAATACGGAATCTTTCCACCAAGTTCAGAAAGACGTGAAATAAAAAAGTTTGTGGAATACATCCCTGATCCAAAAACAGTCCGCACAAATCCATGTGATGAACGCAAGATGTATATTAATCGGCCAATACTATACACATTAAGCTGCATTGCGAAAGAAAATAGTTTAATCGTGGTTGCAAATACTGGAGACATTCAACCTTGCGAAGGTAAACCAGACTGTCCTGAGGATGGTGTTTATCAACTTAACACCAATGTTGTTTTCGATAAAAATGGTACTCTAATTTTCCGTTATTACAAAGAACATTTGTTCTTCGAACAAGGAATGGATTTTCCTAAGTTAAAACACGAGCCTGTATTTAAAACAGAATTAGGAACATTCGCAACATTCATCTGTTTTGATATCGTGTTCAAAAGAATCGCAGAAGTGTCTCGCTATCCAGAAGTTGACGCAATCTTGTTTTCTACATTTTGGATGAATTCGTTTGCGATGCATACTTCCATACAATATTTTGAAGCAATGTCTTTGGGCAACAATGTTACTTTTCTATCCTCTAATCTACAGCTACCAGGATATTTTGCTGCTGGAAGTGGAATTTTCACCAGCCATAATGGACCTTTAGCCTACACTCTTAATCCAGATGGAATATCAAAGCTTGTGGTTGCCCAAGTTCCTCTGAGATCTGCTCAAAATGCAATCCAGGATTCATATGAATCCAGCGTGACACTCATCACCAAAGATGGACCTAGGGATTGGGAATGGGAGGATGACGGGAGAGATCTTCCTGAAGAATGTGATTACAAGAAACTTGGTGTAGCGAAAGATCTCTATAAGGATTACAGATGCATGAAGGACGCACTAGACAACTATACGCTAATTGAACTTACTGAACCAAGTGGCTACATAGAAGCTTGCAGGGATGGTATGTGCTGCTCTGTGAATTACTCAACTAATGGGTTACAGGATAACTTCTTTTTGGGCGTCTTTAACGGAACCCATAACTCCTTCAATCGTTATTATTGGGCAGAAGAAAACTGTTTCTTGGCGAGATGCGATTACCTTGGCGGGGAACGTTGCAATTCTTCAATAAAATCAAGCACTCTTTTTCATAGCTTGCATTTGACAGCAAATTTTTCGACAGAATATGTTTATCCATCTATGATGAGCAGCGGTTCTCGACTGGTTCCAACAAGCAAATGGAGATACGATGGCGATACCGATCATCAATCTATTAAGTTTGAAAGCGAAGAAGGAATAAGCTTGTTGATAGCTAGTTTCAAGGGTCGCTGCTATGATAGAGATCCTCCATATGTAAGATAAATTATGTTACATTTTCAACTAAGGAATCTTCAAGGTTCGGTCTGTAAAACTAAACATTGGATTACTTATAATCAACGTGATTATTACCTTTCCTCAATAAATATTGATATTTTGTATTTATGCATGTGAAATTATTTAATTTAAGAGTATAGGAGAACGCGAAAAGCGACACCCGAATACTCAGAAACTTTAGATTGTTAAATGAATTATATTACCTCCTTAGTATCCCATTATCTAAATATTGTAGCACAACGAACTTTTCAAACGGAGATTATGATGAATTTTTAATTAACTTGATATTGATTGCTGTTGACGCATGGTTGCCACAGGCTATTTAAATGCTACTTTTTGCTGCTTTTTTTTGACTCCAGGTGACTTTGGAGACTTTTTTTGAGCACAAACAGGTTAAAAAGCAACTTATTTTCACTGGAGTCACTTTTTTGGAGACTTCTTTATTTTCCAAAGCAAGTTTTCATTCGAAAATCTTGGTTTTATTAATTAATTTGAAACCCATTATTTTTTATTCTTATTTCTTTTTCGCCTAAAAAAAACATTCATTTGCCTTTTATTATGGACCGATCCACTATTATTTTTTTAAATAGCATTCAGGGATGGGCTTAGATTTTGGAATAACCTCTTTGCTACTTTAGCTTTTGGGTAAAAAGTGGTTTGCCTAATAGCCTTAGCTACTGAGGAATTGGGGTGGATGTATTTATTTGTTATATATTGGAGAAAAATCGGCTCGAAGTTTAGTAGATTGAAGGAACTGACTTAAGAGTTTCCTTTTACTGAATTTTAATAATAAACAGCTGATTAAGTAAAAATTTATTTTTAGAAACTTACAGACATCAAGCACGAGCTTCTCCCAAAATTCTACACTGTTAGAGATTTCAATAATTGTGCACATCTTGTAATTTCAATTATTTTAGAATTTGACAGCTATTTTAACATAAGCTTACTGAAGCATATTATATCCATAGTTCTTTTTTTTTCAACCTTGACTTTTATTTTTTATCGATTGTAATTACTTTTTTGGTGGGAAGTGTATAAATAATAAGCAAATGAGCTTTTAATTGTTAATTTTTTTTCTTGCAATAAGTATTTTTTCACTTAAAATTAGAGATGGAACGAAGCTTCGGCCGAGCCGAAGCTTCGGTCTGGCCGAAGCATGAGTTGTGATTCGGCCGCTTCGGCTGCTTCGGCCTGAAATTTATGCAGCAAATTTTCTGTTACAATTATTATCATACAAGAGAGTCTTTTTAACTCAAAATTTTTCCTCATGATAAAACATAATTAAAATTTATATTCAATTAAAAATATGTGCGTATTGAACATTTGAAGCCAGAATGCATTCAATAATTAATAAAATATTTGTTAACAATATGTTCGTTTAAATATTACATTTCGTTATATTTGTTCAAAAAAACTTTAGTTAAAAAAAAAAAGCTATATAAATGTACTGCATTGAGTATTTTTCAATGATTTCTAGCTTTGAAACTTTGAAAAATGGTAATGGTTCTTATGTGTACAAGGGCAGATGTGCAACTATTATGCATCCTGAATTACTTTCTTTTAAAATTTTATATTTTTTGAAATTTATAGGTACACAATTTCAGTTTTTTTAAAGAGATGCATTAATCTATCAACATATATTAACTTACTAGCTGCGTAGCCCGGCGTTGCACGGGCTGTAATGTAGTGAAGGCAGTTTGAGAAAACTACTCGCCACCAAGGCGGCTCGCCTTTAAAGAAATGAGGAAAGTTTAAACAGTTTACTCGCCGTCAAGGCGGCTCGCCTTTACAGTAGCGAGGAAAGTTTCAATTCACTACTCGCCGCCAAGGCGGCTCGCCTTTAAAGTACCTAGGAAAAGTTTAATAAACTACTCCCCGCTAAAGCGGCTCGCTAAAAAGCTTTCCTGCATCAAAGAATCAATCGAATTATTTGCACATGCTTCCTCAAAAATAAAGACGATGTCAAGTAGCGCATACTTAGCACTCTCCCTAAATAACAAATAAAATTCCTTTCCAAAAACAATTATTTCCAAACCGCTTTCTTCCTGTAAAATTAATTGCAAAATTCTAAACGAAAAAGTTCTTTTAATATTTGGATCGCAGCCAGAAAAAGTCCCTTCTAAAAACAGCAATTGCAATTTTATTTAAAAACACATTTTCAAAATGGTACCAGAGAAAAAATATGTCAATAATTAGAATAAAAACAATTGTTAGAACTTTGTTATAACACGTATTCAAAATGACAATGGAAAAAAATAACACTCTTTCATTTTAAAAAGTTCAACTTAATTAACGTTTTAATTTAAAATCGCAACGGAAAGAAATAAATATCTTGGAATTTTAAATAGTTCAATAATTTAATTAACGTTTTAATTCAAAATGGCAACGGTAAGAAAAAATGTCTTGGAAGTTTAATCATTTATTACTTAGGCTTAATGACAGCTATTAAACTTGCAATGCTACTATGATACAGAAGTCTTCTAAAACACATTGCATTTTATTAAAAACACTTCAAAGTACAGACTTGCTAATAATAGAATTGACTTGTGACTTTATTTCCGTCGATGACGCATGCCAAGTAATTTATTAAGAATTCACTTCATTACGTTAATTAAGCGATCAGTGCACATTGCAATCCTTGAATCGTATTTGAACTACTATATGCAGCGATTTCTAAACAGCATGCATATTACAATCGTACGAGAAAAAATATGTCATTAATAATTAGAATAAAAACAATTGTTAGAACTTTGTTATAACACGAATTCAAAATGACAATGGAAAAAAATAACACTCTTTCATTTTAAAAGTTCAATTTAATTAACGTTTTAATTTAGGGCCGAATTCAAGTGAAACACCATTGCAATCGCTTCGAGGCGATCGTATATTGCAACCGCTACTGTAAGTCGAATTCAAGTGAATTCGTTTCACTTGAATCCAAATTTTGGAATTTGCGATTGCATTGGTGAGTTGCGATCGTCCGTGTTTCACTTGAATTCCTGCCTTAAAATCGCAACGGAAAGAAATAAATATCTTGGAATTTTAAATAGTTCAATAATTTAATTAACGTTTTAATTCAAAATGGCAACGGTAAGAAAAAATGTCTTGGAAGTTTAATCATTTATTAGGCTTAATCGCTTTAAATTTGACTACTTATTAATTGATATCTTCGCTAATTAAAATCGTATAATCATATAGATTCAGGGGTGCCCATCCCCCCCAAGCTCAATGGCGCAAATTCCCCCCCAAAAATTTTGCCAACCCTCTTTTACTTATTTATTTTTATTTTTAGCGCTCTCTATTTATTTATTTTTTTAATATTATTTATTTATTTATTTATTTTTTTAATATTATTTATTTATTTATTTATTTTTTATTACAATTATTATTATTTAATTAAAAAAATTCTGCGCTACGCCACTGAAAGTTATCATTTTATTATGACTTAAAAATAGACACTGAAGGTATAAACTGAATGCAATACTTCTAATCACATGATTTTTACGCACTATTTGTTTAAATAGGGCTGGGTGAAATAAACAGAATCTGAAGGGATAAGATTAGTTAAAAATATTTACAATAAACAGCAATAAATTAACTAAATAAACTTGCTTGTGCTATGCAAATGAAAATAACTATTATAGTACAAACAAACATTTTCGTAGATTAATGAGTGTCATATAAATAAAACAATCATTTCAACTCGATCTTTGATAGTAAAATCAAACATTGAAAGACAATTCAAATGTTTAAAAATATGACGCATAAAAAGGTAGATAAATACCATTGTAATATTTATATGTGTTAACCAGCCAAAAGCGTGAAGTCGTAAATTTCCACGAAAATTTTCTCATTTGGGAGTTTATAATGAGGCATAAATTAATAAAATCAGATAATAAATTCGGGTGGGATAAATATAATAAAAATAGCTATGAAAATGATTAGTAATTCCCAATAGCAACAAGAAATTAAATCAATGATATAACTTACACTTAGCAAATGAAAATAATGCCTCTTTGCCTGGGCCGTCATTTCAAACTTTTCCAGCGGGGGCAATGGGTATGTATTCAATGTAAAATTTGCCAAAAAATAGTAAAAACCCCGCCCACTTGCAGGTAAACACATTGGTTTCCCAAAGCCGGGGAGGGGGTGTTGACCCTCTGACCCCCTAAATGACGGGCCTACCCTCCACTTCGTAAGAGTCCAGGTGCCTCTCAAATGGTAATAGCCATCAAGAAATAATTGTGCAACATGAAAGAATCTTAGTCCCGTTAGAAACAAACAAATTAACTTCTCAGGCAGACACTAAAAAATTCATTTTCTCCCTTTTAACTTTTAGCCCAATATTCATGTGCCATAGATATCATGGAACCAATGAATTCCCTATTTCAACGCATGCATAAAAATAGTTCAAGATTTTTAAGATGCAAGCCATGCCCATATATAGCCACTTAAAACTATGAACCGTCATTAATACTATTTAATAAACCAGGTGTTTGGTGGTTATATATATATATATATATATATATATATACATATAAAGTGTACCTTTTTGAAATCAAATAATTAACAAAGTAAGATAGTTCTAAAATACTGTTACAAGGAATGTTTAATATAAATCTTACCTTGAAGTTGATGGTGCATTTTGTATATTTGTCATTGTCACCGTTGAAACAATGGAGCCTGCACCCGTGTTACTAGCCGCTTTATCCCAAGTACTACTGCCTTTCTTAACAGCTACAACTTTGTACTTGATATTAATATTATTTCTAAATTTATATGCATGTTTTTTGCGACAATGTTCAGTCCATTTGTCTTGTCTGTGCACAGTGTTGCAAAGTACTTCTAAACATTTATATTTGAACGAAGTTTTGAGAGCTCTAGGCATCTTCGAAGGATTTCTTTTAAAATTTCACAAAACTTGAACCGCCATTTACTATGAACGCGACAAACTGCTACAAAATAGTCAATAACAGCGCATCTCACATTAATATGGCAACATTACGGTAGGCAGAAACTGTGACACTCGCATTGAGAAATCTTTATCATCTAGTGTTAAGATTAAACTGAACTGAAGTGTAAAAATAATAATAAAGTAATAAAAATAATAATATCAAACGTTGGAATACCCGTAGCTAATGACTTCGGAGCAGAAAAAAACTGCATAATTTTGTAGTTGTAAAACGGTATATACACATGTCAATTTGTTGATGTTATTTGTCTATTAGGGTGAAATACAGCAGCTAAAACACTCGCGCAAATAACGAGTTCCAGGCGCCACTAATAAATAATGTTTAGGCTAGAAGTTCCTATTTTGCATTTGAGCCGAGATTTGTTATGGTGTCAGTGGTAATGCTGAAGTTGAATTGATAGCGTATCTTTTTTTCCCCCGCTTAGCAGTCTAATTCTAACTACTCAGCAACAATTCAGATACAAATCGTTCTATGAGAAGTTAATATTTTTCGATATTAACTTCGCAAAAAAAAAAAAAAAAAAAAACGTAAATAAAAAAAAAATTGAAAAAAAAAATAAAAAAAAGTTATTAAATAATTTAAATTGAAAAAATAAATTAATAAATAATTTAAATAAATAAATAAATAAGTTAAAAAAATCCCCCCCAAAAATTTTGATGGCGCAACTTGCGCCATAATCCCCCCCTGTGGGCACCCCTGTATAGATTGAAACTAATGAAGCCTGAAAAATTACCTATCTATCGGTACCTGGTTCGACTTTCAGTTCGTTGGCGTTCAGGAGAAATAAGCGTGACATAGAAAGATAGAAAGATAGTTAGATACTCAGTTTTTAATATAAGTAGATTATGTATTTCATTGATTAAGATTCTAAACAACAAAATCAGGATATAGTAAAACAAGTAATTGTTAACACATAACTTAAAGCTACATCTTATTTATTTATTTTTGTATAAATCAAAATATGAGGAAGGGGTCCAGTCCATTAGTAGCACACATCCACCCAAGATCCGCATTTTAAGTATTTATAATTAAAAAAGAGTAAATTCTGATTAGTTGATTAACTTTAAAAAAGATTCGTCATTTATACTTGAATTAATAGAATAATACCTTCTCATTTGTCACATAACTTAGAATTATAATGTAAAAAAACCAATGTCTCAGCATTTTTAGGCAGAATCCTGCTTCTTTTTTTCTCGTACACATTACCAGCTTTCGAAAATGTTCTTTCACTGTATACACTGCTACCTGGAGCAGATAAGTAGCGTTTGGCCAATTCTGATAATAATGGAAAAATTGTCTTATTTTCCATCCACCAATTCAGTGGGCAATTTTTCCTATTTAAGAGTGGCTTGTTCATGTACAGTTCTAGCTCTTTTTCTTTAGGCAACGAAAGTTCTATTACTTGTGATTCATTGCTTGTGATTTCCAAAACTCAACCTTGGAATGAATAGTTTCTTTGAACTTGTGACATTATTAAATAATCCTCTTAAAATAAATACCAAATGAAAGACAAGTAAAAAAGAATGCATGATACTATTTTTTCGAATTCACCAAAAACTGAAGCATTTTGCATTAAGAATATTAAGATATTTATAATATATAACACAACGTAAATAGTAGTAGATTGGGTAGTTCTATGGTATAATACATGATCATATCAGTTGTTTTATTATAAAACATCAACTGAACTGCAGACTGAGCTTTTCATGTTGCAAGTAGAGCTTCCTACTACTAATTTGCAATACAAAAATAGTAATGTCGTCTTTTCTTGTACTAGCAGTACAAAGCAAAACAAAACAAGAAAACTTTTAATTAGTGAAATTAATTTAAGAATGACTCAGTAAGCTGAAACTGTTGTGTAATACTAAGAACATTAAAATAAAAACAACCAAAATAAAAATAAACTTTAATTAACGAAATCAATTTAAGAATGCTACAGTAAGCTGAAAATATTGTGTAACGCTAAGAATTAAGAATGTTAAAACATATGGAGAAAAGTATAAAACTCTACGCATTTGTTATGCATTTAATCTAAAAACTTCAATATGTGCGCCAGCCGAAGCTTCGGCCATTAGTTGGCCGAAGCTTTGGTATTTGGCGCTTCGGCCAAATGCCGCTTCGTTCCATCTCTACTTAAAATCTTAATCAGCTTCTTTTTTATTTTATTTTATTAATTTTTTAAGGGGTAGTTTTCGCATAAGCTTCCAGTTGAACAGTTGAAATTTGTGAAAGTTGAAGGAACTCATTGATTAATATTTTTAGAATTGATGATTAAATAGAGAGAAATTATACAAAATGATATAAATTAAACAGGGGTATAAGAGGTGTATTGTTTAAAGTTTTTCTTTATTTTAAAGAGCTCATGTATGTGCAATTTTCAAGTTTGTGTGATCTTCTACCTTGAAAAAAAATAAGAATCCTTTTGCACAATTTTTGGGATTTTTTTTTTTTTTTTGAGTATGCATCAAAGCTTTGTTAGAAGACAAGTGCATAGAATTTATTCTCATTTTTAATGAAACTTTCATTTAAAGATAAAAGTAAAAAAACTCTGCAATCATTTTAAGCATGATTATTCACTTGCCACAAAAAGTACTGAATCGCTGATTTTGTTTCAATGTTGTCAAGTTTTGTAATATTAGCATTATATTTCTGATTTTCTGCAAGGAACAAAGTACTAGTTAACATTATGATTAAGAGCTTCATTTCTCCACTTCAGACTTTCAGCTCAAGTCCTCCCTCACACCATCTCATGTTGAAGAACCAATATGTGGAGTTAGGGGGGCCGTATTGAAAGGGTGGGTTTTTAGGGTTCAAATCCCTTCCGAAATTTTTCAAAACTACCGTCTGTTGGGGTAAGACTGGCCCTATGAAGGTAACATTGGCCCAAAGTTAGAAAAAGTTTTGTTGTCCTGTATTGTAATCATAATGAGGAGTTATCGGCCTAGACAATGCCTTACTGGATAGGTAGCACCACTGGCTTGACTGTTCATGAAGTGGAGGTTATTTCTATATTTCATATTCACTCTAGTGCTGCTCCATCTTCACTTTGAGAAAGTGGTAAATTTTTTTGTCTCTCAACTTTTACTTGTAAACGCTAATTCTTGAAGAGCTACTTGTAGGTAAGTGTATAACGATATCATATATTCAATTGTTTCAAGTATTTTTGGTGTAATAATGCTGTTACCTTTGTTATTTACAAAATAATTCGATTTTATTATTTCATGATGACTTTGGCCCAGAGTTGGGGTAACTTTGGCCCAAGATGGTGGCTGGGCCAAAGTTACCCCAAGGTACATTATTTTCGGTATAAAACTTGATTGGTACCTATTTTATAAGCAGATTGTTTAACAAAACCACTTAAAATATTTTTATTATTATTTTAAGCACTAGTTTTTGGATTTTTTTGCAGGAAAAATGCCGAGAAATCGGATAAAACCTCTTGGTACAAGAAATTACGCCAATTGCAAACCAGAAGTGTTAGAGGAGTGTTTAGAGGCTATTAAGTCTGGTGCCTTAACCCAAAGAGCTGCAGAAAAAATGTATAATATACCTAGGTCTACAATAAAAAACAAACGTGCAAGAATCTTTAGTGATGAAGAGGAGCATGTTTTCGAACAACATTTAACTAAAATGGCAGACTATGGGTTCCCTGTAATTGAATTGGAATTATATTTTTATACAATACAATATTTTTCTCTAAAATGAAGTTTGTTTCATTTATTCCTATTTCTCCCCATTTCATGGATGTTTTTGAATTAAAAGCAGGCAAAACAACAAACTAATATGTCTGGTGATAATTTTATCTTGTCTAACTTTAGCCCAACCTATACTAATCATAGGTTTTATATGGTTTAAAAGTATGGGACAAAGTTTCCCCAATCCAAGGCAACTTCGGCCCAAACATTAAAAAAAATGCAGTATAATATTGCAAAATGATTGAGAGGTCTCAATATGGTTTTAATTTAATGATACAAGGTTTGTTCACACAGTAAGATGAATTGAAAATTAATATAATCAATGTCAAAAGACATATCGCTGATAAAACTATTACAAATCTTTAGATTTGGGCCAATGTTACTCCAGCTGACGGTATTTAATAAAATGCTTTTTATAGTTTCTCACTGAAAAAATTATTATTGCTGTTTTGTTTTAATTTTCTTATTTACTTTGAAACTGCAATTAAAAATGAAATTATCCTTATTGAATGAATATTACACAAATTAAGTGTTTTTTCTACAGTAATTATTTTTATTGTAGTTATTGCAAACATACCTTAACAGTACACCTTTCCCTGCAAATTTTTAATACCACTAAAAGAACTCCAAAATTCTTCAAATTAGGAAGTACTAAACTCTATTTTTAACACATGTTATAAGTGTCGTGAAATCGAAATTCAAAGTACTCCTTCAAATGCGCGTATATGAGTAAGTCCAGATTTTTTTTTTCTTCATTGAAAATATGAGTCATTTTTTATTCCATTTTTCATGTTAATACCCTTTTAACCTCTGCTGTAATAAAAATCAACAGAATATAGAGCATGAACTCAAAATTTATTGACTTTATAGATTTCACGAGAAATAAGTTTGGTGAAACCCTCCCCGAATTAAGTTCTGGTTATGGCCTGTGTGGAGCATTATGTTATAGTCATCAAGATTGCGAATCATGCCAGCACATAAAGTGCTGATATCAGTTTGACGCCAAAATGAAATTAAAAAAGTAGCTAAGGTTAGGGAAGAAAATTAAAAAATGTTAAAACAAAAGAAAGTGAGCGAAAAAAAAAGACAAAGCTGAAATGAAAAGGGTAGTCAAGCAATCAGAGGAAAAAATCAAATTAGTATCAAGTTTCTGGCAAAAGTACTGCTATACTTTCAAGGTCCTAGTTACTGTTTAACTAGTTCCTGCAACAAAAGACCAAGTAATGTTTTACACTAATAATGTTCCTTTATTTAATAAGGTTTGGCAATAGTTTTTTTTTTTTTTTTTGTAATTGTACATTCAGTTTAAATTCCTCAACAAAACAGATGGGGACTTTTTACAAATGTTAACTTTCAGCTGTACTATTTATTTCTTACTTCGTTTATCTGACCATGAATACTGTTTTCTTGAAACTTTTTCTGTTTTAGGGACTACTTTTTTTGCAACTTTTTTAATTTTGGGACTACTTTTTTGCAACTTTTTTATACGTTTTTGGCTACTTTTGCTACTTTTTTAATGAATTTTTCCTGCGGCAACCCTGTATGAGAGATTTGTTTAACCCTCGTGGGTCCCTCCCATTTCAGTTCAAGACCCTTGGGGTCATAAACGACCCTAATGCTTCCTTTAATTAATTTATTATGATTATTGAATGTTACATGCATTATTTAAGTTCACACACTTTTTAATGCTAAAAAAATAAAAATAAAAAGACACAATCAAAGTAAAATTTAGTTTATGCATTAAAAATTAAAATTTTAGAGCAAAACTTACAATAACTGTAGATTTATTTACAACTGTTACAGACCTGAAAAAACATGATTTTTTGCAAGTGAATTTCAAACACTTATGACATTTTTCGATGCATTTTCTGTCCAATTTTCTTGGACAAAAGTTGCACTGTCCTCTTTTTTTGGTATGGGGAAGTGACCCCAAGGGTCTTGTGCGCAAAAAATGCGATTCGGGAAAAATAAAACACAATAATAGCATTATTTTGAATAGAAAACTAGAAGCATAAAAGCCACACAATGACATTAAAAACAAATGGTTGATTAACAAGATATATTAAACAGAAATTGCATTGGGGTCACACATGACCCCAAGAAACCCACGAGGGTTAAATGTAGCTTCACATTTTAACTTAGAAATTAACCAAGCATTTTAACTTTAAAATACAGCAAAATGTACAAAGCTTAGTTAAAAGCAAAGTATATTTTCCACAAAAATGTCCTGAAACGTATTTGTAGCATTTTTATTTTTGGCACGGAGGGAACAATAAAGAAATAGACATGTGAAAATTTCTTCAAGAGTATCGAATCTTTTTTTCCCCGAACGTCAACAACGGAAATGTGAAAATAATAAACAATTTTGATTTCTCAACAAAAAATTCAAATCATCAAACTGATTTGGTGACTTTTTGAATCCCCTGAATAGGGGGGATTCAAAAAGAATATTGAAACAGGGGGTACAGTTGAAATCGGGTTGCAACTGAACGTGTATCAAAATGATGACCGCAGCTCAAGATAGTCGCCGATTGGGGGAGGGGGGGGGGGGGAATCACGATGCAAGCTGGTTAAGGGTTTATTCGCCTCTCCACATGTTTATTGTAGACTTTTTATTAGTAGGATCAAGTTTAATAACTTGCAAAGTTGGTACCTCTGTAGTTGAGCAGTGGAAGAGCTCGTTTCGTATGCTTAAGGTCGTGGGATCGATTCTTTATTGGTTTCCTTAGTTCTTTCTGTGTTGTGCACCTCATTGGGGCCATTAAATGAAATCTAAATTGACTCTATTCATATAATATGTCATTAAAGGGGCTCGCAGCAAATGAAATTCCGATTTTTCGGGATTTACACATGTATTTTGCAGTTTACAAAACCTTTTCCACATTAGAAAGTGATGTCGCTTGAATTTTTTAAACTTAGAACTGTTAAAGGAATTATGAACCTTTCGTTTGGGACAAAATTAGTTCTGTTGTTGTTGTTGCATGCCCCCGTTGGTCAGCAGAGCTAGACCAGGTCCATGATGTTGCACACTCTAAGGAAATCCAACACCAGCAAAGGATCGTCCGCCAAATCCTGTCTGGTAAGTCCCAGGCACTCAAGGATGTGGAGAGGAGATGCCTCTTGAACAGAACAGTTGGTACATGTTTGAAATCTCTTAGCACCCCCAATGAATTTCATAGTTTTAAGATGACCACTACGAAGGCGGGCAAGAGTGGTTTGCTCCTGTTTATTGAATTCTTGAGCCAGGGAACCTCCAGGACGAGGACTCTGATACCAGTGGTGCTCTGGGGGGACATTCCAAGTAATCCCATTTTGGTGTTTGATCTTTGAGAAAATCTCACAATAAGTTAACGGTGCTGACTGTGCAGTGGGCTCACAAGCACCAGCTTTTGCCAAAATATCTGCGATCTCGTTGCCCTCTAGATTTACGTGTGAGGGAATCCATTGTAGGTGAATAATATGCGAAGTGGAGAGTTGTTTTAGTTTGCTGATAATTGATGTTCCCACCTTATCTCTTACTCTCTCCAATCTGGCCAAGTGTTGGATTGCACTTCTGCTATCGGATAGAATCCAGATCTCTTTTCCATCTTTAAGAGACACAAGGGAGGCAAGAGCTTCGTCGATGGCTATTAGCTCGCTTCGAAAAACTGAGCATCCGTCCGGGTTTCTTATCTGGATCCTTAAGTTATGGTCTTGTGACTTGATATAAATTCCGCTGCCAGCTCGATGATGATCATCTCTACTACCATCCGTATAGACCCGCACGGCATCTGTCGGTATATCACCGATTCTCTCCAATGCTATCTGCCTTAGATATTCAGGAAGGTCTGTCTGTTTGTTAACTTGAACTGGCAGCTCAGGGTGAAAAAAGACTCCATCCAGATCATCTGTTGGGTCCAGACATTGTGACAGATGATGTGGTTCCACAACACCATCGACCAGATTAAAAGAAGCTATTTGACTAAAGGGACTATTTCTAATGAGTCTTTGATTGTCGCTCCATTCGTTGAAGTAAGCAGCAGTACGATTTTGGGTATCCAGTCCCCTGAGTTTGTTGTAGTACTTTGATAGGCAAGCACGTCTCCTAAGGCTAAGGGGCTGTAGATCCGCCTCGTAGAGCACTATGTCTCTATGGCATGTATTTCTTAGTCCCGTAATGATTCTTGCTGCGCTGAGCTGTGTACTTTCGAGTTTCTGAAGGTTTATAACGGAGGCACTACAGTATATTGGAGCACCGTACTCCAAGATGGGTCTGATTATTGAAATATATGTGTTCCTGAGTGTGCTTGCGTCTGCAAAGAAATGCGATTAAGAAGAAATTAGTTCTTCTTAATCGCATTTTCCAAATATTAAGTCTCTTGTTTCTCTATTACAAAGTGGGAGAAAATTAGCATCCTTTTTATTTATGACTTTTCTCAATATTTCTTACACAAATGTCAGTTTGTGTGCCCTCTCATGATCAGCGCGTATACAAAGCACAATGATTATTGATTAACAAAAAAGAAAAGTTTCTTCTACGCTATAGTACACTGAATTATCTGCAGCCGAGAAATTAAATGGAGAGATAGAGATACCAAACAGCAGGTAAGGAAAGTTTTTTGAGGGTTCAGAACTTGAATTTCGAAAAATTTCCTCCATACTCTGGCGGAATTGCTCCCACTTTTTCTCCAATGCTGCAACTGCACCAAAGAGTCCTTAACAGATTCCTTTTACTTCTTGAGTAAACATGCATACTTATGTGGCAATACTCATTTTTTATTATTAAAAAAGATATCTTTTGAAGTTTTTTTTATCGGTGAAATGTTTTGTGAGATAAAACTGAACCATTCATTTGGCATTAAATTGCTTTTTAATCGTATTTTCGTAATTTTAAGTCTTTTGTCTCCTCATCAGGAAATTGCTTAAAACTAACATTTTCTTCTTATTGACTATTTTTCGCAGCAATCTTTACACAATCGCATGTTTAAAACATGCGATGTAAAGTCATGCGATTATTTAATAGCGCGCTTTTCTTTACAGCTATAAAGCAATCATTAATATATCTAACCGACCAAAATGGGATTTACTAGAGCCGCTATATAGACAGGCCGACGCATCAAGATTAAGTTTCACCACTTTGGATCCAATTCCTTAACTTTTACTTTCAAATTTTCATTGTTGCGGAGTAGGGATACCAGAAAAAAATTTTGCGCTGGATCCAAAGTGGTGAAACTTAATCTTGATGCGCCGGCTCGTATATATAGGGGCCTTTAGGATTTACTGTTGCAACACCGTGGATTTTGCTTGCTGCGAAATCATCAATCAGCGTATCACGTTGGGCCTTGGAAAATGAAAAATCTTAAGTGAAGTTTGTAAGCTCAAACTGGCAATTATTTTGGGCATCATGTACACAAACATGGCGTCCAACAATTGCTCCTGTCAAAATTTGTAAATTGGTAAGAAGAAAGTGACTTCTTTTATCCATAATTTTGTTTACTATCATATATTAAGTACTGTAGTCATATACGATTCTCTAAATGATTCGTGGTGCTTAATGTCTAATCTTATTGTTGGTTTTAACTTTAATTCTTTTTAATTTTTTTAGATATCAACAAATCTGGACCGCACAATTTCATTAATTTTGATTTGCTTCTTCGATATACTCATGCTCTCTACTTTCGAATTATCCTGTTTCAAGTTTTTTCATAATGGTTATGAAGCAGTTATTTATTTTTTGAAATGAAAGAAGTACTTCCTCAGTGAACATAAATTTTCATCATCCCATTTTAAAATGAAATAGTTCAAGTTGCTCTTTGAAACATAGGAAATAAGGTAGGTAATACTGTATGTCTTGCTCCGTGTGTATGCGTTTTTTTTTTTTCTCTTACAAAAATTCATTCAAGCTGCATTATTAATTGACATGTTTTTCCTCAAAGAATAGGTAAATAAGGTTATTTTATATAATAATGGTTTGTTTTCAATTTAGGTTTGCACTCCATCCTTCCAATAGCTCGTAATAGCTAGTACATTTTTAAATCATCTTTCGAAGGAGAACCACTTTTTACTCTTTATCAAAACTTATTTCTGGATCCTTTTTTAAAAACAGAACCATAGTTTAATCTAGCTTTCAATTGCTGATTTTGAAACTGTGTATCTAGTTAAACCTGTAGTTAACAATATTACTTTATTGTATGCCTTTCTTTATTATTATTTATTACGATCATAAATTAAATTCTGGAAAACATTGAGATGAACAGGGACACTTCAGATGTACCAGCATACGCAGTGAAAACTAGATAACTTGACATCTCAAATGATCAAACTCATGTTGAGTTTAGCAGGTGTCAACTTCATACTTGTCGACTTGAAAAATTCTTACTACCACTCAATCATTTTTATGAAAAATATGAATTTGATCAATTTTCAAGTTAATAAAATTATGAAATGAGGCCTGAACAAAGTTTTTAGGATAATTAGTTTTGGTATTAAATGAGATAAGCTTAAATTAAAAATCACTGCTTTTCTAAATTTTAATCTCATTGACACAGGGGTTAATATTCGATTGAACTAAAACTGCTATAATCACATTTTCTAGCCTATTGACACATTTTTAAGGAGGCAGCCCTAAAGATAAGACGAAAAGAAAACTGCCAGATATACCTTGTGACCAACGTGTACGTCCTGTTAAATCTCTTTTTTCTATCAATTTTAATCTTGTGTGGTGTTCCACAATCTGAATCCATCAGACCAAGCCTTTATGATCTTTATGATTGCCTTTAGTCTCTAGCCTCATTTCTTTTAAATTAACATTATTTACAGTTTAACTAATGAATAATTTTAATTTTTAGGTCAAAAATGGCTATAGCTAAACCTCTTGGAATGGAATTTGATAACAGCTGGCCAGAAAGTGCTGAATGTCTTACTCTTGACTTTGGGCCTTTTGAAACAGCTCATCGATGGAGACGTATGCCGGAGTGTGATGAATTTGTTGGTGCTAGGTGTGTAACTTTATAGAATGAGCAAATTTTGTTACACATTAATTTGAATTACACTTGCGAAGTGTGTTGACGAGTGGGAAAATAACTTATTTAATTTTAAAATCATAAAATAAAAACTTAAAAAATTTTAAACCTGATTAATAAAATATGCCAGAAATTAAAGTAAAGTGAATAAAAAAACATTATTTCAAACCAAACTTACTCAAATTTCAATATCTATAGATGGAAAAATCAAACATATGGTTTGTGCGGATGAGTCTAGCACAAACTTATCTTTGACACTGGTCATTACTACTGTATGCCAAAATATGCAAAGCTATTATTCTGTTCATGTAATATTTTGTTGAAATTATTTTATTCATTTTCTTATTTGTTTGTTTATTTTAGGAGAAGTAAACACACTGTCATTGCTTATAAAGATGCTGTATTTGTTTTTGGTGGAGATAATGGGTTAGTTCTTGCATACTTATCTATAATAATTTATCGATGAGAGTTTCACTATAATTTTGCTGTATGATTTGCATCATCTCTACTCATATTTCAGCTTATTTTATCTGTCAGTTATTTCTTCATTAATATCAGGGCTGTTTGGTTTAAACCACTTGTTTTCTTTTTTAAACATGTAGTATTTAATTTTTTTTTTTTTTTTTTAAATTTAAAAACATTTTTTTGAAAACATTTTCGCCAAAATGTTTTTAAAAATTTACATATTATTGGGGAATTTAAAATTTAATTAATGTAAACTAGTTAGCAAAGCTTTAGAGATAAGTAACAGATCAATGAACTTCCAAACTTATTACTATTTTTAATGTAATGCAGGCTTGCTAAATAGTTTTCTTTTTTTTTTATCAATGCAATGTTTACTGTACATTCATTACATAAGTGTACAAGGCTGACCAACTAAGTTTTTTTTAATTACTTGGCGATAAAGTCCTAGTAGTTTGTTGTCTTTATTTATATATATATATATATATATATATATGGGTGATTCTACAAAAATGGGCAAATTTGTGTTCCATACTGATTGCTCTTTTTGTTTTTAATTTAATAAAAAACTATTTTGGGAATATTTTTATGCGTCTTTGGTTCTATAATTTCCGTTATCAACAACGTCAATATTTAATTATTATTCATTTAAAAAAAAGGATATTAGATTGAAATGTCATCCACATGCCCTGTCCCATAGGTGCAATTTTCACAATCAATGGAATATAGATTTAAAAAAAATAAGTGATTTTTTTCTCGAGAGTTTTTTATATATAAACATGAATATGTGCAAGATGTAAATCACAAAAAAAGCAAAATAATATGAAAATAATATCTCTAAAAGTTAATCTAAACTTTGTCCCAGCGATTATCAGTCATCCATACGTCTAAAAAGTATAGATATTTTTCTCTGAAATGTTTTATTTCAAAATCTGGCAACACATCTTAAAATAAAGCATGGAACTTTGTTATTCCTGGCTGAGGATTAATTTTGCTGTTCTGCAATTACTTTTTGATAAAAAGCAAGCTAAACTCAACTTTCAAGGCAAGTGTTTTTTATCTTTGTCATTAACATGCCCCACAGAAAGCATGTAAAATGTACATGTAAATAAATTTTGATAATGAATAATCCTAAGGCTTACATTTGTGGGTTCTAATTCGAAGTGAAGCCGAAAAATATTCAGATCTGACTTTTTGAGAACACAATTACTTGTGTTTTGTCATTCACATGCCCTTTTTCTACTGTCATTCACATGCCCCAATTTAAGACACGTGGATGAATCAAAAGCCAAACTATGACAGTACAATGTTTAAAAATTATGTCTAACAGTTTACTGGTTAAAAAATTTCCTTAATATACCTATTGTGTTTGTGTTATTCACATACTTACTGTGTTATATTCACATACCCATTGTGTCATCCACATGCCCTTTTTATCATTCACATATGCCTTCAAAAAAATAAAAATCCAAAAATACAATAAAATACAAACATTTAAGCTCTGCTGATATTCTATTTTAATTATGTAACTTATCAAGTGCTTTGCTGATTTTTTTCAGATTTTTAATTTTAAATTAATTTTTTGAATTCTACATGTTAGAAATATTCCCGTATTTGTAGAATCACCCATATATATATATATATATATATATCTATATATATATATATATATATATATCAGTAGCGAGGCGTGACTTCAAGCGTCAGTCATCGCTAACTTTCAGGTCCCTAAAGAAATATACCGGAACTTTAATTTCTCAGTTTATGCTCAGTATATTGCTACAGATTTTTACGAATGTGTGTGTGAGGGGGAGGGAGGGGTAAGCTCCTCATACTTTCAGAACATTTCATCAAGTCTTCAAAAAATTTTACTTACCTTGTAAAAATCTTGGTTCACAGATGCTTCTTTTTCAATTTGAAAAGTTTAAGCTTGCTGAAATGCAAAGCTCGAACGGCAACGAGCACTACTTTTTATGAAAAACATTTATAATTGAAACTAAAAAGAGAGAGTAAAAGAACAAAACCACGCACACATATATTCGTTTTTGAAAGTTCGATGAAGTTCCAAAACACAAAAGGTAACAGTATTTTCCCCCATGCAAAACTACTGTAGTTGCAAACAATATTGTTTTCGACCCGTCGGGCTCATATTGGAGCCATCGTAAGATAACCGCAACCCCCTTTTTTTTTTTGAAAGATGTGACGCACCGAATTGAAAAAAAAAAAAGAATGAACGAAACAGGAGAAAAAAAATCTCTAACCATCCCCTCCAACCCCCACGATCCGCCAAAACTGAGAGTTGCCAAAAAACAAAATGCTCTGCACATAAAATTTCCACGGATCATCGCCGATGACTCGTTTTACATCTAAGGGAAGCTGTGAAAGTATCTGATTGGCTGAAATGGCTGACAAGCGAAAAAAGTTGCGCGCGCACACACAAAACCGATGCGGTTATCTTTAGCGATGAGTGAGGGTCACGCCTAATCGTTTACTCAACAGATGGCACCACTAAAATAAAATTATTTGGAATATTAAATGATCCGAAAAAATAATCTGAAAATAAAATTTTAAAAACTTTAATTCCTCCAGTGCGAAACGAGGTTTGCCTTCAGGTCATCGGCGAATCGTTCGATGACTTGAGGCCTCGCTACTGATATATATATATATATATATATATATATATATATATATATATATATACACTGGCGGAAAAAAAATCCCAACACTAAGAAAAAATGTATGTAGAGTGGTGAAATTTGGGTAATGCAATTGTCTAGTTAACATGTTTAATTGATTACATGTACAAGATCACTGGCTAATTTAAGCTCAAGAAAATGCTGTGCAGATGTGAAATTATGTTAATTTAATAGAGGGTGTAACCTCCAGAATTTCGAAGGCAAGCCTGCAAGCGTGCATGCATTATGTCATACAGGTACCGAATGTCACTTTGTAGTATGGAGTTTCATGCTTGTTGCACTTGTTGTGTCAATACTAGGACCGTCATTGCTGACTGTGGATGATGCTCGAAGTGCCGTCCCATGATATCCCATAAGTTATCAATTGGAGACATACCTGGTGATTTTGCAGGTCATGGTAACATGTCAGCACTCTGTAGAGTACATTGCGTTTCAGCAGCAATGTGAGGGCGAGCGTTATCCTGTTGGAAAATGCCCCCTTGAATGCTACTCATGAAGGGCTGTACTACTGGTTAAATTACCAGACTGACGACAAATTTTCAGTCAGTGAGTTAGAGATAACCACAAGAATGCCCCTGCTGTCGTAAGAAATTGCTCCAGAGACCATAACTTCAGATGTGGGTCTCGTGTGTCTAGGCCGTAGACTACTTGGATGCAGGCGGTCCCCTGGCCTCCTTCTGATCAATATACAGCGACCACTGACACAAAGGCAGAATCTGTTTTCATCAAAAATTACAACAGATCTCCACTCCGACCTCCGGTGAGCTCTGTCGTGGCACCAATGCCTTCGGAAAAGGCAATGGTTTGCAGTCAATGCAATACCGGCTGCAGGCTGCCTGGCTCAGAGCTGTCCTTTCAATAAACAGTTTCTTACCGTTCCTTGGGTCACGACGGTACTAACTGCAGCTCGAATGTCAGCCGCAGATGCAGTACAATGCGCCACAGCCGTACGCAAGATTCGGCGATCTTCCTTCTCAGTCGTGCCACGTGGCAGCTCGGAATTCAATCTTCTTGAGGTAGTACCATCCCTTGCTCATAGCTTCCAATAATCATGCATGGTGGAAACATTCCCACCCAAGTCTTCCTGCAATATCGCGAAATGAAAATCCACCTTCTCATAGCCAAATTGTACGACCTCGTTTAAACTCGGTGAGCTGTTGATAATGGCTTCTTCGTCTTCTTAAAGGCATTCCTAGCTAACATGAACGCAATTCGCCAAATTTCACGGAAAAATGATACACACGAGCTTTACAACACGCTTTTAAAACAAGCCTTATTTGCATGTTCCGAGTGACGCCAGCTGTTCCACACTTATGCGCGGAACGCGAAATTTCAATCGATGTCATCTTTCAGTTGTATAAACATGCCTCCCAAATTTCGTTTATCTAACACAAGTCTTTCTTGGTGTTGGGATTTTTTTTTCCGCCAGTGTATATATATATATATATTATAGGTAGAAATGTGAAAATAAGATGTTCTACATTCAATCTGTGAAAAATTGTTGCTAGAGCATTAAATGTATTCTAAATATTAGATATTTATGTATGAAGTCCGCCTCCGGGCGTGTACGTAGTTAGTGTAAACAACAACGATTTGAAAAGGACTTAAAAAAACATTATAAATGCAAAAACGATAAAAAGTTATAAATGCAAAAACGACAAATTTCAGAAACAACTAAAAGTTTAACTGGGTAAGATACTGCTTCGTCTATGGAGAGCGGGAGCAGTTGGTAAAAATAAGAATTTGCAGGTTTCTGAAGAGGTCAGCTGCATACGAGTTAGCATTTAATGAAATTAAAGATGTTTAGTTTTGAAAAGTCCAGAAGGGGGATAAAATGACAAGACTACTGCCAGCTCATGAATACACCCCCCCCCCCCCATCCCGCTCTGACCTGCAAATAAAAAAAGCAGATAACTCACCCAGCTACAAAAAAAAATGCAACAAATTCATCAGCCAATATTCTTTCTCATTCTGATTCCAGTCCTAGTCAATGCGGTTCGCCAGAGCTCACATCTACTTAACACCTCCCGCAACTCGGGTTTAAGCACTACCCGTCATCAGAGTTAAAGGAAACCGTTGCCATTAAGTATTTGTTTTGGTGAAAAAGTTATCGATTCTGCTGAAAAGAATTATTAAACAAAATTAAGGTAGTAAAAAATAAATTCTGCAGGATAGTTTTTTATTTTTAATGCAGTTTTCACAGCCTTTTAACCCGTTCGGGACGGCAGCCCGCAGAAGAAAACGCTCTCTCAGGCCGGCAGCTGTTACCGCGAACTGCACTCACGGGCCGGAGCATTTTCTCCCACTAAGCCTAATTCGCGATTTCGAAAACTACGCATTACATAATAATCGATAAAATGTACACTTTTCATAGAAATGACACCATTTTTTAAGATGAGATTAAATATAACATATTTTCAATCATAGCCAAAAAAAATCATTAAAATAACTGATATTTAACATTAAAAATATAAATTTATTGTATTTTTCTACAACTAAAACTACCTAAATTAAACACTAAATATTGATGCTAAATAGAAAAGAAAAATGAAAAATCTTCACACTTAACATCATGACACACATTAATAATGAGGATTATTGCAATAGTTAATATTGTAAAGCGGTATGAAAAATTTCAAAACATGGATCCATGCAGAGACCGACATTGCACATTTTGCATTCGTAACCAGTTTCACGTCTTTTATTGTGCTTTGAACAAACTGCACATCTCCTTCGAAGCTTTTTTCCATCTTTTCCAAATGAATACTAAAGTTAAACCTAAGTTAGAATGTCTCCCATAAAAAGCCCCATCCTTAAAACAGAACCGAAAACTATTGACGCTTTTAAAATGAATTAATACGCTCTTCACCACGTGTTGCAGCCTAATAAATCTCAGACACTTGATATTCCCCTCTCTAACGTCAGAGATATATATATATATAAAGGAACCAGAGCAATCTTTTGAAAAAAAAAAAAAGTGAATAAGCAACGCCTGCCTTCATTACGTGCTTCTTTTTGAACCGCTTGTGTTTCTGTTTTCATCATCGCGAACCCAATAAATCTCTCAGATATTTCACACACCCTCTGTTCTGACGTCAGATATATATATATATATATATATAAAGGAACCAGAAAAATCTAATGAAAATAAAGTGGATAAGTAACGCCATCTGATAGAAGTATTTCGTTCCAAAAGTGCGCCGTAAATATGCGACGGTCGGCCCTGAAAGACATTTTTCGCTGTCGTATATTTACGTCGGTCGGCCACGTAGGGCAGCTCGCGCTGTCGTACATTTACGGCGCTCGTCCCGAACGGGTTAAAGCCCAAAAAATATGCGTCAGCCAAAACTTTATTAACCAAGGGTCTGGCCAGAGGAAATTCGGGTCCGTTAACGGACCCTTCACAAAAATATTATCGAGCAAAACGGACCCTTCACAAAATGCTGATCAAACAAACGTACATTTCACACATTATTCATTCAAAAAGCAAATCTGAAATCAAAATAATGCATAGCATATTTCTGTGTAAAAGCCCATAACTTTTGGGCCTTTTCTGAAGGTAAAGAAGGAAGTCCCTTATCCACCAACTTAGCGGAGGGGGAAAAAAAAAGTCGGCACTTTGGCGGAAACCGAAACGGACTTCGCTTATAATGAGAGCAATTATTGGCAGAATGAACTTAGAACTGCAAACAGATATCTTGGGTTGGAGAAAAAATGGGATTGCTTCTGGGTAGAGCGATCTGCAAACAGATAGCTTGGGTTGGAGAAAAAATGGGATTGCTTCTGGGTAGAGCGATCATCTATTTTAAATTAAAATTTTCTCCATCTCACGTCTTTGGTGCGATGTTTTGACCTTCTTTTGGCAGAAAATTATCTGTTTTTTATTTCATTTATTTAATTATTTATTTTTTTTAATGCTTACAAGGGTGGTGTTTTAGTTATATTCAGGAATTAATGTATTTTTGTGTCTGTTAATTTTGGAAGTTGGGTATTGTTTGTTTTGCTATGTTTCCCTACCGTATTTTTTCCTCTGAATTTTTGGCGAATATGTCGGTGATTATTAATGACATTCATCATATAAACCTGATGAAATGTAGCTCTAAAATTTTTGACTTTAATTAATTATTAAAAACCGTTTTTATATTTCTGATGCTTTCATTTTGAAAAAAGCGATCTCTGCATCCGATATGAAAATTGAATTTTACTTACTTTTCAAGCTAATTACTCTTTATTAGGAGGCAAATAAATGAAAATTCGCTTTATTTTTTGCTCAGATCATTATTTTAAATTTTTTAAATCAAAATTAACTGTTCTTTTATGACTCTAAATGTTAAACGATTGTTCCATTTTATTTTTGCATTGTGTTAACAGACATTAATATGTTTATCATAGACCTTTAAAATGCAATTGTAAAAAATATTCACCAAAAAAAAAATTATTTTGTATTCCGTTTTTTATGCTGTTGATGTCACTTGAATGATCACTTTGAAAACTGCCATCTCTTAGCATCCGCTACAGGAATCGGACTTTTCGCATTTTTGATGTTTAATATGCTTTTTTAAGAGAAAAATGAATGAAATTTATTTTTACTTGTTATTAATTTTAAAAAAATGCATTTTATTTTTTTTGCATATTTTTTTTTTTTTTTTTTCAAAATTGTTTGATTTTTGCAAAATTATTTGATTTTTCACAAAGTTATTTAGTTTTTCACAAAAAACGGACCCTGTGAAAAATCCTGGACAGACCCCTGTTAACAAATCAAATTTACTTGATTCTTGATTTCTTAAGATTTAGAGATAAATCATACATCATTGATGTAAACCATAGTACATATAAATCTTTGCTCTGGGAAATATTCCCACACTTTTTTTCATATGTGCTTTATCTGTGATACAGTAAGATTAAGAAAAAAGGATGTATTAAATGTTGAAAAGAAATATCGCTTTTACTCTGCTTATAATAAAATTAAATGCCAAATTTTCATCTTCCAAATAATTTTTTCGATCCTAATATAATAAAAAAAGATCCCCTGTATGAAATGGGTAAGAAATAATAGACGTTATTTTTATGAAAAAGTGATTATTATTGCAATATGCAATGTGTTGAAATAATATTTAATTATTTGAATTTGTACTGTCAAAAATTAGAAAAACATCAGTATTGGAAAAGACTTCAGAAGTCTTTTTATTCAAGGCTTTTAAATATCATTATTTTATTTTTTTAAATAAAAAAAAGCTTTTTTCCTAAATGCATTACATGCAGGCCTAAACAATTACTATAAGTTTATTGTTTCTTTATTTACTACAATTATATACAAACATTAAGATTTTGTCATTGTTTCCTTAATTTATATTTTAAGTTGTCATATTGTATGTCTTTTCCCTCTATCATTTGAAGAAAAAAGTGCACTAACAGCAAGATTTCCCTTAAAACTGGAATAAACCGTTGCATTTAAAACTACAAGATTTCACTACTTATTTCATATTTTTATGTCAATTAATTTACTATAAAAATTTATTTATTTTCATGTGTAAAAAATTAACCACTTTTTTTTACAGGAAACATATGTTGAATGATCTCTTAAGATTTGATGTGAAAGATAATTCTTGGGGAAGGTAAGTTCCATTACATTTTATTTAAACTTGGAGCTTTCAAAGAATCAAATTTCGGAAAATAATACATTTTCTTTCATTAGTCTTGAAAGAAGAATCAGATTAACTTGATGCTTATGAATGTATTTTTATTAGGCACGTGTTACAGAAACCAGTTTTATTGTTTTTTTACTTTTGTAATATGAATGATTATTTTATAATTATAAAGGTAAGGATCCTCCCTTTGAAAAATTAATGTTTTACATAAGTGGGCATAGTTTTTGTTGTTAGTGCCCTGTACTTAGCAAAAGCTAACACTACTAACGTACCATATTTCTCTGTTAACATAATCCGACTTCCAACAAAAAGTTTTGCTGAGCTTCAAATTAGGAACAAAAGAATGAAGTTATAGGTTAGTATTAAATATAAGAAGCATAAGTTTCATGTGGAATTTTTGAAAGGAAGTACGAACAACATGTTAAGTTTAATCCCAGATCTATAATATTTGCTAACTTTTTTAAAAATTAGATTGAGTTGGTGATCTGACATTATGGTGAAAGTTTTATTTTTCTTACGGCCGTATTCTCAATGCCATCTCAAACCAGAGGAAACACTCTGGTCACCCAAAACGGGCTTTAAGCTAATACTCGTATTGGACCTTTTGCGTATTCTCCAAGTTGGTTCAAGAGCCGCTTATGAGAGAGGAGTGTTAGTTGAAGTCGAAATGAAACAGCAATCACCATTGGCTAGAATGACTCACGTGACATTTTCTATTTGCTAACTGCATCCTTAACCATTTGATTTTGTTGGTTTATCTCATTTTATGCAAAGCATGCTTCTATATCGTTCCTCTTCCATTTGAATCTTTTGTAAAATAAATAATAAGATGCTTAAAAGTGCAACTTTACAGAGTATTCGGAAGAAATGAAACGAAAAATGAATTAAATCGTCTGATTAACGCTCTAAAATCATTGTTCCCTATATCAGAAATGTACTGCTAATGTCGCGATTGTCGTTCATCTTGTTTGTTTGCAATGGCTGATGGGAAGGAAATCTATGCTTAAGCCAGAGTTGGGGCACAAGCGAAGCTTGAAAAAGGGGCGTGTTGTGACTCATCTTTTTGCCAGCCGGAGTAGAAAATACGCTTATTTTACAGCTTCGCGTTTAAGCCTCGCTTAAAGCTTAAGTGTCGGTTGAGAGGGTGTGGAGAATACCTGTGTTAGCTTTTCAAACTATGGCTTAAATGACAGCAAATATCAATTTCCATCTTTGTATTAAAAAAATTCCCCACTTTGCCCCCTTACTTTATCAGGCCAAGTTATACCTATGCTTGCATCCAACTTCTGTGAGAGGAAGTTAGAAAGAATAACTCAAAAGGGACTCTTTAGAAAGTTTGAATAAATTAGATTTTTAATGGCAGTTTACAACTTTTCTTCAAGGTTTTTCAAACAATACTACTAGGTTTGAAAAAAAGACGCAAAACAACAAGATAAATTTTGAAAAACAGAAGCTTTTTGACTGTGCCAGTACAATTTCTTTTTAAATAAATATTTTGATCAATATTTTTTCTTTTTTTAAATCAAAACATTATTCTATATTTGTATCTTAAATTTATCAGATTATTTCTTTATGTTATCTTTTAATTTATGCAATAAAATTTCTTCAATTTAACTATGGTCATATTAAGCAAAAACTGCTGTGCTTAAATTATTTGCAGAAGGGAAAAAATCCTGTAATCTGACATCAGTCATTGTGGATTACCTCATTAAATGACGAAGTGCAAGTGCGGAAACATCTAAAAAAAATTTCACTAAAATTTGATAATTGTACCTATTGCCAGATTGGTTATCCTTATTCTGTTGCCAATTTCCTGTTTAGTAATGAGCCCCAAGCAACAATTTCTTTTAGAGAATTCCCCCTTGCATATACTGGAGTCAGCCACCACAATCTGTGCTATGGGTGCTACCCTAAGGCAAGGCTGGAAATGGGTTGGATAAATGTACCTAAGCAAATGTGAGCAAGACTTTATATCTTTTACAGACATGACTGACCAGAATCTCTTATTTCTTTTTGATGATTATGTATTTATTCCTGATGATGATTAAAATAGTACTATTTATTTTATTATGTACTTTTCAAAAAAAAAATAGAAAAGACAAGTTATTTACTGGAATTGGTTTTTATAAGGTGAATGATAAGCACTAGTAAGTAAGTGATACAGAGTACTCCTTAGGGATTGGAGGTAATTATGGAATCTCGATGACTTGGACACCCATGTAACTTGACATGTTTTCATATTCCCTTTGGGTGTCGAGTTATTGAGGTTTCACTGTATATTTATATTATTATCTCTACTGCAGTGCTTTGCACAAAAGTCGTATCCTGCAGCTGAGCTTATAGTGCGAAACCGCTTTTAAAACTTTTTGGCTTTCCATATATTCCATTGAAATTCCAATTTCTTAGATTTTTAAAAAATATTTCTCATTCACAAATGACCATAAAACATTACATATAGGGAAAATATATTTTAAAAAATCACCTAGTAATAATTACTTACTTTTAATAGAAAAAAAAATAGATACAGCATTTGTACTTAGCATGGCAGTATATCTATCTCTAATAGTGAAAACAGATTTTCTACAACCATTTTATGTTAACATTCTTTTCATCCAGAGCTTTTACTACTGGCGCTCCTCCAGCACCCAGATATCATCATTCCGCTGTAATTCATGAAAACAGCATGTTTGTTTTTGGTAATTATTATTTTTGCTATTCATTCATTTACTTTTAATTATCTCATTCATTTTATTATTTTTATGCAGTCAATGATCCAATTTAGTGTAATCAAGTAAAAATTAATTAGCCTTAATTTTGTAGTTTACTGGCAATATTTAACTCCAGTGTTGAAAGAGGGGCATTTCGAGTGTCCTTGCGACATTTCAAGTTGGTGTTATTTTGTAACTGCAACCAAAATGTCTAGAAGGTCATTGTGGCCTTTCAAAAAATTTTCAAATGCCTGTTTTCTTTTATAATTGTATGTATGTTTCATGATTGTATTTTGTTTTCAGTAAAATTCAGAATTTCACTAATAATTTGTTGCTCGAAGATATGAACTTGCTGTTTATAAGTTCATACTTTCTTATAAGAAACATTTCAAGTTTCTTCTGGTTTTTAAATATAGTTCTAGCTGAGTACTTGGAAAGAGTGGCAAGTTCCAGACTTAGAATGCTTAACATTTATAGTCTTGAGCAAAGGAGAACCATAGGGGACATGATTCAGTTGTTTAAATTTATCAAAATGAAAGATGTTATAGGGTTAAATTTTTGCACGGAAAGCAGGACAAGGGGTCATTGTTATAAGCTGTTTAAATCTCAGGCTAACCCGGAAATTCGGAAAAATTACTATTTTAGCAGAGTAGTGGGAACTTGGAATAGTGTACCGGAAGAGGCAGTAAGTAGCAAGGGAGTAGATAGTTTTAAGAGGGCCATTGATCTTCATTGGGGTCTATAATTTGACTAGGACCAGCCCAGTTGGGCCCAGAGCCTGTTGCTGGTCGTCACATTTGTATTTGTATATTTGTAAAACTTATTAGTTTAAAATAAAATATAAAAATGCTAAAAATTAAAAGTTATATCACTGTTAAAGCTAATAATCAATATGACTAAGGAAAATTAACTCTAATGTAAGTTTTCTTACTCATATGATAACTATTTTTTTAAATGATATAAAATAATAAGGCTCGACCGATGGCATTTTTTGGCCGATGGGCCGATGCCGATTGTTCAAAGTTGGCCGAAGGCCGATGGCCGATTATTTTCCTCTCCCATCGGCCGATGGCCGATGCCGATGGCCGATGGCAAAAAAAAATCAAACGATTAGAAAAATAAATATTTATAAGAGATTTGATGGGTCATTTTTTCATTTCATTCTGCTTTTATTTCTACGAATACAGAATAATTATAATCATTAAGATAAAGTCAATTAGATTTTGCGACCTCCGCAGCAACTGCGCACGCGCCAAGTCTCTTCTGACTTTCTCGAAATAGGGGGAAATGCAACGAGGAAGTAGCAAGCGAACAAAAGCTGAAAGCATCGGGAAGTGCACACTGCACATCCTAAACCCTTCTCTCCTTTTTCAAATGGAAGCGTTTTTGGCTGCCACGCTGCCAGGCGCCCAATACGCAAACAGACAGTAGTTGATTTTATTTGTTTGTTTATTATTTTCAATGCATTCAATTTTATAAAAGTATGGTAATTTAATCCCCATTTATAGGAAAAAAGAAAAAAGGGGAACTCATTAATAAATTTCACTATGTAAGCAGAGCACTCGAAGTCTTGGCAGTAATTCTTTCGATTCGTTAGATGATTCGACAGCAAAGTCATAACAAGATTTTAAGCTGATGATCACATGATACACGGCGCCAGCCGGCCCGCGAACTTTCTCTGTGTAAAGTACAGTTGTCTAGTTTCGGTTTTGATTCAAGAAAAGTGCAAACACTTGCACTTTTTAGAATAATAAAAATGTACGGGAAAAAGCAGGAAATGAAGTAAATTAGAAAGATTTTTAAGTATCTTAAATATTTTTTCAACGCTTTCAATTCTTACCTCTTGATATTACTTTTTGCATTCATTGCATTTTTAGTTCCCTGACAGGTCTATAGAAAATGTAAATAGGATCTTCATTCAATGCATCCTTTTCTTTTTTCCAGGAAGTTGTAGGTTCGCCAGCGTCTGATTCACTGTTGCTATCTAAAGTTTCCATGGTGCTGTTTTGGTAATATTAAGCACCAAAGTCAAAATAATACCATAGAAAGCAAAGAGCTAACACGTGCGGTTTAGACTTCTTTCAGTACTTACGTTTTGTGATATGACAACAATTTTGGCAACATTTAGCAACGCCGTGCTGTTCGTTGATGATTAGTAAAGTTTAAAGTACGAAACATAATACATTTAATACATTTGTAATAAAATAATGTGTTAAAAGTAGACTTAAAATAATAGTAGAGCTTTAATACATTTTCATAAATGATAAAATGCAAGAAGCTCTAACTTATAAAACTTTATTAGTTGTCAATACAATGATAATGAGATTGCCAATTTAGCGAAAACACTTGATATGGTCACTTGATAAAACGTAGAGTGCACCATTGAAGTTTTTAGGGGCATAAATTTTTAGGCAGGTTTTTATCTTTTTTTTTTTGGGGGGGGGGGATGTTCCGTAGCATTTGAAGAGGGTGTGTCATCGCCTTTGAGGGAGGGGGGGATGTGGGTAAGTTTATGCATTCACATAAATAATTGTTAGTTTCACGCCTCATGGTCAAGAAATATCAGGGCAAGTCAATGGGAAAAGTTTTTTTTTTTTTGCTTTGAACACAAGGTTTCCCCCGCCCCCAAGAGCAAAGTCGGAGCACAAATCCAAATAGCTCGGAGATCAAAATAAAAACAAAAACGCAAATAAGCCCCCTCTCCACCCAACTTAAAAAAATAGACGGGCAAGTATAGGCCATGACTCTCTCGGATGGGCACTCCTGCTTAAACGAATATGACTTAAAGGGAACATCGTAACAGCTTCAATATTCAATTCAAGACTTGGTAATTTAGAATTGAGTAACACAATATTCAAGCCACATGGTGAACGTACTTTTAATTGTGAAGTAAAAAACAGAGAAGATAGAATTCCCTCTTAAGAAAACTTTTTTTGTGCAAACATCGGCCAGGCATCGGCATTTAGATGTTTTCGAGGCCGATGGGCCGATGTTTTTCCCAAGTTAGCATCGGCGGCCGATGCCGATGCCGATGGCCGATGGAAAAAATTTCAACCATCGGCGCCGATGTATCGGCCTGGCCGATGCATCGGTCGAGCCTTATAAAATAATAATAATAAAAAGAGCTGGAAATTAAAGCAACATGCATTGGTGTAAATTTAGCAGAAAACTTATTCTGAAATCTAAATCTGGATTGTCTAAGCATAGTTATTAAAGCATCATTACTTTTCCTCAAAGAATTAAAACTATTTTGTGTATATGAAATAGTGCCTGTTAAAGTAAACTAACATCATAAACAAGGCAAAGTGCAAAATACATTCATTTGAAACGTCTTTCCTCTTTCTTTGCATATTTTAATTAAAAATTTGCAAATCAAAAAACAGTTACAAAATCAAGTACTTATAATGTCTCCTTCTTCTGAGAAATTCTAGGTTTATTGCTACATCATCCTTTAATTTCGTTTCAGAATGTGAAAGTTACAAAAATAATTGTAGGGCGAAAAGTGACCCTTATAGGCAGACTTGAGATCTGCCCTTCACCTCTTAACTTCAACTAATTTTTTAATAGTGTTCGAAAAGTATTTATTTTTTTATAAAAGGCATGAAAATGAAATTAACTGATTTTTTTTTCTCTTTTTAAAGTTACTGAAGAGTACATAAAAATTGCAATTTGCCACCATAGGCCTACTCTACCTACTTGGGAATTTGTTTCCGGCTGTCCAACTACATAGGTCATTCAGTAGTAACTAAACTTTTTTTTTTTTTTGGAATGCCTTTTCATTTTTCCTTGGTTTTTAAATTTAAATGATATTTTAGCAAGGTAATTACTACATTATAAAACAAGTTCAGTTTCAAGCAAAAAAAGTTAATATGTTTAGCTTTGTAACAATTTCAACTTTCATACTTCTTAAATTTTTACTTTCCTTAATTGCATTGTTCAAAGTTCCTTATTTTAATTAATACTTGATTTCATATAATATATTCAAGCTTTTTTTTTTAATGTTAATTTTAAGTTCTACTTTTTAAAAATATGTTTTTCAAACCATACAATAACGTAAAAAAATATTATTACAATGTTAAGTTGCATGAATTTGCAGGGAACTACAGCTACATATTTCGGGGCTACTAAGAACTTGTTTTTTAATGCAAAACTCTTCAGTTTTCTTCTGGTTTTCAAAAATAAATCTTGCTATTTATGCTTGTACTTTTCATGAGAACTTGTAGCAAATGTTGAAAGAAATAGTGTTGTATTATACTTTAGGAAATTTCATGTATTTTAATTTATACATGCACCAAAAAAGAAAAAAAGAAAAAGAAAAAAGAAATTTTGCAACTTATGTAATAGTGTCAGAAGAAGTCAGCATAGGTGCACTTTATTTTTTATATTTGAAATAACTTGAATGAATTTATATCTCAGATCTATGACAGATAATGAATATATATCTGTCATTTATTGCAACTGCAAAAATTTTGTCTTGTATTTTCAGGAGGCTACACTGGTGATATTCATTCTAATTCCAATCTTACAAATAAAAATGATCTTTTTGAATATAAGTTTACATCTGGCCAGTGGGTTGAATGGAAATTTGAAGGAAAGTAAGTTACTCACATTTCTAGTGTAGATTTAATTTTTGTGGTGCATATTTATTTTTATGTATTTATGCGTTACCTTCTTAGACTTTAAGATAAGATATTATAGAAATTCAATTTGTAGAACCTGAGCATAGAAGTATAAAGCTGTTATAAACAGGGTTGGCAAAAACCCGGGTTTTTCTACAAAAACCTAAACCCCCCCCCCCGGTTTTTCTTGGTTTTTGTGGGTATTTCTGGGTTTTTACGTGTTTTTCTGGGTTTTTGTATGTTTAAATTTTATTTCTTATGCGGGTATTGATATATAATGTATGCACTCATTCATATAAAAATATATTAAGTTAAAGTTCTGAATCGCATTTAATCAACGTCAATGGATTAATAATTAATATTATTAACAATATCAATTATTAATATCATCAACCGAATTGTAATATTTAATGTGTATATTTAAGAAGCTTTGGACAATGGTTTCAGCTATAAACTTTTATCACTTGTTTTTTACAAAATAGAAGAACTGTTGCAAATGGGACTTCCTACAAATGCAGCAATATTTAAGGTGTGAAAGTTTCAAGAACTTATATTTATGCCATTAAAAAATTAAACCATTTATTAATAGAAATAATCATCTTTTCTCATTAAGTAGCCTGCTTCAATATCTACTCATGTCATTTGCATGTTTTTTTTTCAGGCATATCTCAATAATAGGTGTGTGTCTGAGATAAGGGAAGTGTCCCCCCCTCCTAATTTTAAAACCAAAACTGATTAATTTCAGATGGGGGAGGGGGACTCTTAATCAATTTTTTTTTTTTTTTTTTGAAAGAAAGAATTATAAATTTATTAATAAATGCTTGTCATAACCTGTCAGTGGTATGGTACCTCTACAATATAGCACTTGAAAATCATCATATACTAAATGCTATAGGGTTAGAAGAAATGAAAATAATAATAAATATTTTGCAACAAAAAGTAGTATCATAGCTAGAAAAATTTTCTGAACGATGACTTGAAAATTGAAGAAATAATTATTTTATAAATAAAATAAATAATTACTCTAAGGAAAATTATCTCAAATAAACCTGATTTCTTACTTATTTTTTATGTATGGGTCAATCCATTTCAAATCACCCAATATGAATAAAATTTGTTGCTCAACATTTTTAATTTTCTTGATTCTTTTATCATAGATTACCTATGGGTAGACATTAACAAAACTGCAATTGAAAAAAATCTACATGCTATATTTTTTATTTGGCAGCCATTTCAAAATGGCGATTTTGCAAATTTGATAGAAAAAAAGGGTTTGCGAAAAATTTTATTGCCAAGTCGTTTTTAAAGATATCAAAATAATTTAAAAACCAATGTGTTCAGCATAAAATTACCTTTAAATACACCTTCATTAAATTTCCCTATCATGTAAAAAAGTTGATCAAAATCTTTCTCTAAAAACTAGGAAAAAATGTAGAAACTAGTAATTTTTAAGACCATAAATTTTTATGAAGGAAGAGAGACTCAGCAATATTATTTTATTTCTATGTTTGAGTACTCCTAATACTACCAGCAGCATAAGTTTTAGTCTTTAGAAGGAACTCCTTTTTTTTCTACGGGTCTTCAAAAATGGCGGAAAACGCGAAAATGCCAATTTTCGTAGGTCAATATCTGAAAAGGGACTGAATGAAAAAAATTAAAATTGTATAAAATATTCTTAATACTAATAAGAATATCACTAATAAGAATATCTCACGAAAAAATTATGACTGAGACTCAACTGTGTTTTGAGTTATAGAGCTGTGAATTTCAACAAAAACGCTACCCTTTTTATACATTCGTGCAATGCTAAATTAGCAACTGAGGCTTAAAATTATCTTAACTGACAAAGTTAAATAATGCTAAAATCCATAAGTTAACAAAGCACTTTTAATTAGGGTTGGTTAGGGTAAGTGGGCCCCCTTTTTAGTATGTTTCATTTCTAAAGTCTTATACAACAGCTTTAAAGCGAAAACAGTTTAAACTTGTTGACTTATTTTATCTTGGACATTATTAATAAACACAAGTTCAGCAATATTTCCTAAAAAATGCTTCAAATGTTTTTAATTATCGTATTCTTTAAAAAATGACCTGGGTGGTCCACTTACCCCCTAGAAAGGGGTAAGTGGGCCACCCCTCATTTATTTATATTTAAAGTGAGCATATCTAAAAAAGAGGTTTGCATGTCCTACCTGATAAAGTATGTAACATTTTAGTAGGAAATACTTTTTTGTAAATGTATCCATTAACGAGATATCTACTTACATTTATATGTGTATGACAAAAAATTACAAAGCAGAATGCAAAACAATTGTGTTTGTGAAATTCATTAAAAGCCGTCAGGCATATTTTTTGCTTTTACATATAAATTAGTGTTTAACAAACATAATAGAGTCAATTAAGATCAATTTTGGTCAAATAAAAAAAAAATATATAGGTTGTAAAAAATGGAAACACTTAATGGCAGCGTCTATTTGAAGTTTGTTGAGGGAGAGACATTATCATTTCATCCTCAGTTATAATTCTAACATCACTTACATCAAACCAATAAAAAGTGTAGCTATTTCTATTCTTTCTATCTAATTTAGAAGCATATGTTTCATTTGTATCATATTATAAAGTTAGAACTTCATAATACTTTAAATTTTTCTTTTATGCAAGTTTCCCAAATACATAGTTACCAGCTTTTGCAGTTTTTGTGGCTAAAGAATCAATTCCTTCTAGGTCTGCATCATTATCTTTCATTTCATCTTAGAAATTGCTTCATCAGAACTGCTTTTCATTTTGAAATCATCATTATTATGAGGGGGCCCACTTACACCATAGTGAGGGGGCCCACTTACCCTAACTGAGAAAAATCAAGGGGTAATTGGGACCCCTCCCCTTAAACACTTATTAATAATACTTTGCATAAAAATTCTTATTGCAATGTGTACTTACTTTTAGGTTAAACTCTACAAAAAAAACTTGACGAACATAGAAAAAATAATAAAAATTAACATTGAAACACTTCTTTGAAAAATGTTGCTCGAACTCACAAAAAAAAATTTTTTTTAAATTTTTTTGACATAAATTATATGATCCAAAAAAAAAAAAAAATCCACGAAACCCAAATATATCTAAAACCAATCATTGTGATGAAATATAACATGATCAGTACTAAAACCATATGCACATTTCAGTTTTAAGGGGGGTAGCCCACTTACCCGAACCAACCCTACATCTTTTTTAAAAAAAAATAATCGACAGTAGTACTAGTACTACCGTAAAATGAACTACCGTTCTTGAACTTACCCATATGTTTTATGCACTACAGTGGTGTAAACTATTACACACATAAATGTTTTTTAAATATACTTTTGTTTTCAACTCTTAACTACTTGCCAGCTGTAATTTTGGTTAAAAAGTTGAATAAATATGATATTTCATTGCACAGTTTATCAGTTATGTTGTGTGTTCTTCCAGAAAAAGTTGTGAGTTCCAATGAAGTAACCTTACGTACTATTTTCTTTGCGAGTACCCACGCAGTATCATTTTTTGACAGTTGAAAGGCAGTTTTTGGTCCAGAAAGATGAAAGAAATGCACCAAAATATCATTGTCAGTTTCACTTTTGTCTTAAACTTTTCCCATCCACCACTTCTCATTATATATACCGACAACAAAGTCATTATTTGTGAATGACTACACATTTGTAAATAGTATTGAAGTCTGATGATTATCAAAGCTCAAGCCAAAGTAACAATGCACCTGATGTGATTGTTATTTTAGGGAACATATCTGTGATAACTTTGTATCTTTCACTGTTAAACAATATTCAAATCTTTCAATCAGTGTGTTTTCCATTCGCTCAATTACAACTGAAGAAACATACCTATATGTTGTTGGCAAGTAGTTAAGAGTTGAACACAAAAGCATATTTAAAAAACATTAATGTGTGTAATAGTTTACACCATTGTAGTGCATAAAATATATGGTATACGCCCAAAATGTCGCGACCGAAATGTCGCGGGCCAAAATGTCGCGGCCAAAATGTCGCCGAGCCAAAATGTCGCGGGCTAAAATGTCGCGGGCAAAAATGTCGCCGGTCCAAAATGTCGCCGAGCCAAAATGTCGCGGGCTAAAATGTCGCGGGCCAAAATGTCGCCGAGCCAAAATGTCGCGGGCTAAAATGTCGCCGGTCCAAAATGTCGCCGAGCCAAAATGTCGCGGGCTAAAATGTCGCGGTCCAAAATGTCGCCGGTCCAAAATGTCGCCGAGCCAAAATGTCGCGGGCCAAAATGTCGCCGAGCCAAAATGTCGCGGGCTAAAATGTCGCCGGTCAAAAATGTCGCCGATCAAAAATATCGCCGGTCTAAAATGTCGCTGGTCCAAAATGTCGCCGGTCAAAAATGTCGCCGGTCCAAAATGTCGCAGGTCAAAGATGTCGCCGGTCAAAAATGGCGCGGGCCAAAATGTCGCCAGTTCAAATGTCGTCAGACAAAAATGTAGAAGGTCCGATATTGATACAGTTAGTATCAAAAATTAAAATGTATGAAAAGGCTTTTTTTACACCGAATTAGCAAAAAATTGCTAATTGCTGTTGATGAACGTGTGCGTTAACGATAGTATGGACTAAAATGTTTGAAAATACTAAAAAAAATTTACCCTTTCGGCTTGTAACTGTTTCGAGCGCTTTCCAAGAAACAAATAGTTTTCAAACAAGCGTACGTTATTTATTTACAATAGCTTATTTCACCGTAACTCGCTATCTACCAACTTAAAAACGAATAGATTAGCAGTCCAAGACAAGTTTAATTGATATCGAAAGGAAAATTTGTGTGTTAAAAAAGAAGTTGAAGAACAGTGAAATGAATAAGACAGATATACAATGTTTGAAACTTGGTTTCTGTTAAAATTTCTTACATGATCGAAAGCAAGTCTATATTATTTAAATAATAGAGTTCTTTTTATTTTCTTCTTCATAAAATGTGTAAAAGAAAGTATTGGATCAGTGAAAAATTGTCAATTTGGAAGAATTTACACTTTCTGACGTGTGAGGAATTCAATTTTATCGTTTATTTTTTTAAGGGAAAATGTGTAAGTGTGTATCTACGTGACCCATTTTTTGGGGGCGACTCTACCACAAAACTTAGTGCGTGAATTAGAATGAAATTTGGTACATACATGTACCAACCAATATGTGATTCAGTGCTGATTGGTTTTTGCCGCCAGTTTTTCCAAGTTTTTACATGCAAGAATGTAATGGAACGTTTTCAGCATAGCGTGATTAATGTCTGAAGAAGGTTCAGACGAAATAAAATAAAAATTGGCCCATAGGAAGCCTTCAGAAGATACGCCACATCATCGAGGAAGCAGAGCAATTGAACTTTTTATTTTTCATTATTTGTGAGTGATGTATATCAAGAAGTAATGCAAGTATTCAGACAAAATTTTGTTTGTAGAATGGTCTTAAAGGGAGAGATGCTTATTCATTTCTGGCGTTAATCAGCTCAGACATGGTTCTGTACCTTCGTTACAATCAGTATTTAAATGTGGAGTTGAATATAATACCATTTTTTCTCTTGACATTTCACCTCCCCTTCCACCACTCAGTTGTTACAAAGAAAGCAATAATTCCCTGAACTAATTTGATTTCAAACGTCCCCAAACAACTCTTAAAGAAAATATTCTATAAGAAAATTGCCTGCTACGCGGTGATTAAACGGTATTCCGTTTTTGCAAAAAAAAAAATGCCTTTACAGCAAATTTATTTGTTTAATTTCTTTGTGGGAAAAAAAAGAAATAATCCTAAATATAGTTTAACTAAAAAATACGCTTTTAGAGTAAATCAAATTCAAAAGAAGATTTTGAAAACTGTTGAATATCCGCAAAGTTTACATGCACTTATAATATGCATTTTGTGGACGATCGATGCCCAACTCAGAACTAATGTCAAATGCACTTATTATACATCAACATGCAATATAGTTTAGCTTTTAGTAATAATAATGGTATTAAACATATTACTTTTATACGTTTGTAAAGAACGTGAATTTTATTTTTGACTCAGAGTTACATACATACAAACGAACAAACAAAAAAACCTACTTGTGAAACTAGTAAAAGCATATTAAAAAAGGAAGAAATTTAGCGTCCCTGGGCCCCTAAGTACAGCCCTGAAAAAACTATGGCATTATTTTGGTACTGAAATAATTTAAGCTTTAGAAGAAATCAATTTAGTTACATTTTTGTTAATAACTTAAGCTATTTTTCTAAGCTGCTACGTTTAAAAAAAAGGTGTATTTATCATATCGTGACAAGCTTATTAGTAAAATTGAGCTACATAATTAAGCTGCATTGAATTTGTGAATTACTGGAAACATTCAATCTGTACTATACACTTACGTCATTTTGGAACGGATATATTTTGGACCGGCGTTATTTTGGACCGGCGACATTTTTGACCGGTGACATTCTGGACCGGCGACATTTTGGACCGGCGACATTCTGGACCGGCGACATTTTGGAACGGCGACATTTTAGACCGGCGACATTTTTGATCGGCGACATTTTGACCACGCGACATTTTGGCCCGCGACATTTTTGGCAGGCGACATTTTGGACCGGCGACATTTTGGCCCGCGACATTTTAGCCCGCGACATTTTGGCTCGGCGACATTTTGGACCGGCGACAATTTGGCCCGCGACATTTTAACCCGCGACATTTTGGCTCGGCGACATTTTGGACCGGCGACATTTTGGCCCGCGACATTTTAGCCCGCGACATTTTGGCTCGGCGACATTTTGGACCGGCGACATTTTGGCCCGCGACATTTTAGCCCGCGACATTTTGGCTCAGCGACATTTTGGACCGGCGACATTTTTGCCCGCGACATTTTAGCCCGCGACATTTTGGCTCGGCGACATTTTGGCCGCGACATTTTGGCCCGCGACATTTCGGCCGCGACATTTTGACCCCAAACCAAAATATATGGGTAAGTTCAAGAATTTTACTGTAGTAGTACTACTACTACTATCGATTTTTTTTAAAGATGTAATTAAAAGTATATTTTAAACTTATAGATTTCAGCATTATTCAACTTTGTCAGTTAAGATAATTTTAAGCCTCAGTTGCTAATTTAGCATTGCACCAGTGTATAAAAAAGGTAGCGTTTTTGTTGAAATTCGCAGCTCTATAACTCAAAACGCAGTTGAGTCTCAGTCATATTTTTTTGTGCGATATTCTTATTAGTATTAAGAACATTTTGTACAATGTTCATTTTTTTTCATTCTGTTCCTTTTCAGATATTGATCTATGAAAATTGGCATTTTCGCGTTTTCCGCCATTTTGGAAGACCCATAGAAAAAAAAGGAGTTCCTTCTAAAGACTAAAACTTATGTTGTTGGTAGTATTATGAATACTAAAACACAGAACTAAAATAATATTGCTGAGTCTCTCTTCCTTCATAAAAATTTATGGTCTTAAAAATTACCAATAATTATGTTTTTTCCTAGTTTTTAGAGAAAGATTTTGACCAACTTTCTTACATGATAGAGAAATTTAAAGAAGATGTATTTAAAGGTAATTTTATGCTGAACACATTGGTTTTTAAATTATTTTGATATCTTTAAAAACGACTTGGCAATAAAAATTTTCGCAAACCCTTTTTTTCTATCAAATTTGCAAAATCGCCATTTTGAAATGGCTGCCAAATAAAAAATATAGCATGTAAATTGTTTTCAATTGCAGTTTTGTTCATGTCTACCCATAGGTAATCATGATAAAAGAATCAGGAAAATTAAAAATGTTGAGCAACACTGACTGGGTGATTTGAAATGGATTGACCCGTATAATTTAGAAGAGATATTATTATTGACTATATAATATTTGTTGAAAACTTAGAAATTGACAAAAACCTGGGTGGGTTTTTGTTGGTGGGCCCGCCCAGAAAAACCCGGGCGGGTTTTTCTGGGCTGGGTCCACCTTTGCCAACCCTGGTTGTAAAGCTATAAAAAGAGCTCTGCTTATTTCCCAAATGAAAATGTCAAAAATTTTGACTAATCTGCACTTGTTATAGAGAGTAGTACTAAAGGTAATTCCAATTTAATAAATTTACCTTCGTTGTGCAGAATATCCTGCAAATACTCTTTCTGAGAAGCATAATTTTTTTTTTTGCTGTGAAGCAACATTTTTTTTTAAACACAATTTTTAGGGGAACAAAAAAAGTGGCATATAAAGAAGTGTATAAATAAATGTAGAATCAATTTCAAAAACATGATTAGTTGGCGGAAATTATTTTAGTTGATAGGCAAAGTTTAGCAGTGTTAGACATGATTTATATTATTTTTGTAAGAATGGCCCTCATTCTATGTTTTCTGTTTTAAACAGGTGTTAGAACAAAAGGCATTTTTAAAATTTTTGTTTTAAATTGCTATTATTTTTGTGGGGAAAAAGGGTAGAAAATTGATGTATTTGAAATAGTCAACTTTTTTGGATCCACCATTTTACCACTATAAAGCAAATGCTTTTTCATTTACCCAAGCTTTATTATAAGTAGTAACTGGTAAATTATTTTTACAACAATTTTCAAGGTTGTTTACTTTTAGTTACTTTCACTTCTGTCTTAAGAATTATTCTAAAATCAATTAAACATATCATAATGTTGTTCATTGTATATGAAGGGAATTTCTTTTAGGAGACCTGTACCTAGATCTGCTCATGGTGCTGCTGTTTATGATGGAAAATTATGGATTTTTGCTGGGTATGATGGCAATGCTAGGTTAAATGATATGTGGACGATATCTTTGCTTGGTGACTCTAGAGTTTGGGAAGAAGTAAGTAATCATTTAATTTAACTCAGTGTTGGTGTGATACATTAAAATTGTTTCTTAATTATTAATTTTATTATTGTTAGTGATGTATTTGTCAAATGTTCTTCTGTTTGAAATTCATTTGATATATTTTATTGCTATCTGTTATAATCAATAGTATCACTGAAAGAATTTCAGAAATGATGGACTACCTATGACCGTAACCAAATGAGCAAAAAAATTCAACGTAGTTCTTTAACGTATGAACATAAATATAAAAGGTTTTAGATTTTGCCATGTTTTTGTTTCTTTCTTATTTTCACATTGTTGACAAAATATTTTTCAAAAAAGTGGAGGGACTCAAATTAAAAGCACTTTTTTAAAAAGATCATTTTTCATTAAATTCGAAAATAATATTTACATTTTTTTTTAAACCTGAAGCTTATAACTATGAGATTCTTGAGCAGCTAGATGAAGCATGTTTTACTACTGGACCAGCTATTTTATTTCCAATACTAACCCCTTCCCTGTTTGTCCGTGTAGGCACCTTTTTGTAAACCTTTACTGAGTTGCCTGTGCGCTGTACAGTCTGTCTGATTTCTATTTAAAAGTTTCACTTTCACTCTTTTGGGTGCGAATCTTTTCTATTTTAAGCAGCAAATAATTTGTATACATGGTTATAGGTGTTCAGTAAAAGATAGTTAGCATTCTGTTGTGTTTTCTACTCTGAATGGCTAGTAAATGTGAAATGAACAAAAAAATGCGATAAAAAAATGACACTTTTTTGGACTGAATGCTGAGAAAATGTAATTGTTAAAAGGTTAACCCTCCAGAACTCGCGCTAAAAGTTATGACTTGAGAACTCGCGCGTGAGAGTTTTTCTCACATTCCTTATTTCCCATAAAAAATGTTAGTAAATAAAATATTTTAAACTGAAACAAATTTATATATATTTTAAAACAAAATAATGTACTTTAAATAGGCGGGGGTTCGAGGAGGTTCTAAAACGAAGCTAGAGAGAGCAACACAGTCGACTAAAACGTAGAGTCCTAGATACACCACTTTTCTTGTCAATGTGAGTATTTTGCTCATGGGTGCGAGTTCTGAAGGGTTAACAAAGTTGTAGGAAGAAAATGAATTAGGGTCTAACTTTGGTGCATTTTCCGTAATGTGCTTTTTTTTTCCTCTCACTACTGTGTGGATTTTGTGTTATTTGACCTGAGTTCTTATTGGGCAACTTCTTATGCAATACTTTCAGCATAAAAACCAGCCATCTCGATTGCTGACACTCTCACTGACAATGTCTGCTGTTGTGTGTTGAACCTCTTTTGCACTGATGAGGGGCCTACAGGGTTCCCCTCCCTTTGCTGTAGTTTTTAAATTTTTCCTCACTTGTGTGCTTTACTTGCATTGCTCTTTTATTTTATTCAATTAAAATTGCATGCTATGTATATAAATATGTTCAACTGTTTATTTTTTTAGGTTCCACAATCAGGAGATTGTCCTCCTACTTGCTGCAACTTTCCAGTTGCAGTAGCTAGAGATAGCATGTTTGTTTTTTCTGGTCAAAGCGGGGCAAAAATTACTAACAGTCTTTTCCAGTTCCATTTCAAAGAAAGATAGTAGGTTGTTTCTTTACTCTTATTTGAACTTGCAGTTGAAATGAAGTGTTTTCTGTAGATTATATACTCCCCTGTTATTTTTATCAGTTTGCCTTTGACTATTAAATCTCACTTATTTTCTATTAACATAACACTTTCTGTCTTTGAGCTGGCATAACAAAATTGTTTTGAAAGGCACTTGCTATTTCAACACTTAGAAACTTATGCTAGGTGTCAACATAACACCTAGATTTGAATTCGAATTTCTAACACTAGTCTAGATAGCATTGTTTTTTGTGGACATAAGTATCTTTGTGCTAATAGCATTAATGTACATGGTGTAAGTTTTTGATACAATTTATGTTATTTATTATAACTTAAATCACTTGGTTATCTGAGCCGTAGTGGACTATGCTGCCTGATTTAAAATTGACTTGTTTGGCGTCTGATATCGTAAATAAGTCTAATAAAGTTTATCAGACTTTTATTTATTAACTTTTGACCAACACTCTTTGCTATTCACTTGCATGCTATTTTACACATTTCACTATGTCATTAGTATATATTTTCACCCTAGTCATTTCATCAATTGCATTTATATATGAGTCAGTTTTCTTGAGTCTCCAGCACTGAAATTTAAATTGCTGAAACTGAGCTTAGAAAATGTTACTTTTGATATTTTTCCTTTGAGTGTTTTGTTTCTAAGATTAGCAAACCCCACTATTTTTAATTTCATAGTTGGACAAGAATCTCAACCGAACATATTTTACGAGGAGCTCCTCCACCACCTACAAGGAGGTATGGACATACAATGGTGTCATTCGATCGTCATTTATATGTGTTTGGAGGTGCAGCTGATAGTACATTGCCAAATGATTTGCATTGGTAAGTTTCAATGTTATTACCTATATAATTAATGTAAGAAAATATTTTTCAAAGTAAAAGGTTGTTCTTAGTGACTAAGTGTGCGCAAAAAATATAGTTAAAATTTAGACATGTAATTTTCAATTCTGAAAAATGTCTGCTCACATTTTTCTATTTTTATCAGCAGGGGTTTTGTGGTGGTCTTCTGTTCTTCTGTTTCAGTTTTTCTGCTTAGGGTTTGTTTGCACTCATACTCTGAATTTTATTCTAATATAAAGGATATTGTTTCATAAATGTTTTTGTTACATCTTATATGCATCTGGAAATATGGAAACAGTAGACCAGTGGTGGCCAACCCGCGGCACGCGTGCCACAGAGTGGCACGGCAAGGTATTCATAGTGGCACACGAAGAATTATCAGATAATTGAAAAAAAATAATGAGTTCAGGCTCTTTGCTACCACTAAAAATACCTTGATTGATTTTTAATTGTAATTATATTGACATAAAAAATACAGTCAATATAATCAAGGCTAATTCTGCCCCCCCCCCCTGACTTTGAGAAATTAATGTATTTACATATAAATGGGCGAGGTTTTTGGCATTTTCAGATGAAATTGCATTGTGTTTGGACCCTTTGCCCCCCCCCCCCCTGGAAAAACTTGAAATAACGGCCCTGGTGTGATTACAGGAAAGGCACAGGAAATTTGAGCTTCAGTTAAAAATTTTCAGCGGGCCGGGCCAAAAATGAGATTGAGAGCTATTGTTTAACAATTCCAGATTCTACTTGTGAGTGCATTTAAGAGAATGTTATGCGTTTCTCAAAAGTGTATTTCTAAAGAGAGTTTTTAGAAATACGTAATGTTTGGAGAATTTGAGAATTTGTTTCAGTGTGCGTACTATCAGTGGCGTAGCTAGGGGTTGGCAGAGGAGTGGCTCTTGCCACGGGCGCAGCAGCCAGGGGGCGGCATTTTGACCAAGTTTTAAAAAAAAATAGAAAATAAAGGTACGAGGTTTTTTTTTTTTTTAGTAAAAACGTATTGAATAAAAACTCGGAGGCTTTGGTGACCTCTCTTCAGGGCTCCCCTGACTTCAGGAAAAGTTAAAGTAGCAAGCTGTAGTTGGGTATATAATGTTTTAGTAGAGAATGAGTGGTTTTAAAAATATTTCTGAAAAAAACTGAAAAAATCCAGGGTTTTCATCCAAAACTAGAAAAAACTTGGATATATACGACTAAAATCTTAGGCGGGCTGGGCTTTTTTCAAAAAAAAAAAATGGGTTTTTTCAAACCCTGATTTTGAAACAAACTGAATTTAGGAAGAGTGTTTTTAAAGGCGGGGGGGGGGGGGTTCCTTGTTCTTGAGTTGCTCTGAAGCATGTGGGGAGGGGATAATCATTTTGGGGTGGGGGAAGGGATGGGTACACCTGCGGATTTATATAGAAAAGATGTGCTGTTTGTGAGTAAAAACCAAAAAAAGCCTATAAATACCATTTTCTCACCTTTTCACATTTTTCAATTTATTCAAAAAATTGAAAGTGGCACGCAGAACTATTTTCCCCCTGAAAGTGGCACTCTCCCAAAAAAGGTTGGCCACCCCTGCAGTAGACCCTTGTGTGAAACCTTGGCAAATGACATTGGCGCCACCTGAACTTCATTTCTTAAACTCTCTCAAGTTGATTTTTTTAACAAATAATAGTTGTAAGTAATAATTGTTGTCATTAATTAATTATGTACAATTTTAAAATCAGAGATTTAACTTCTTCAACATTTGCTGTAATTTTTCTGACTCTTTGTTTTAACAAATTTTTATTTACAAAATTTCAACTTTTTTTCTTCTTTTCTGCAAACGTGAAACCTCACCAACTAAGGCATTATTCACTAAGACTGCACACTAATTTTGTCAATATTATGAGTTCTGTTCATTTCTCTTTGAAAATAATCTTCTGTGATAAACTGCTTCTTCATTAATAAAATTATACTATATTATTATGTATATGTGTGTTGTAGGATAATTATGTTAACTAACATTTAGGTTTTTTTTGTAAGAAAAGCAGTTGAAAACTTTGTACAATTGATGAAGTTAAAAATGCAAGACAACATGTCTACAAGTACAAATAAAAGGTTTAAAAAGAGTTAGAAAACTCTAGCAAATAGCTATTTCGGGGCTATTATGAAAGAAGCCCCATCATCAGTGTAAAAAAGATGATGGTTCACTGACACCAGTCAAGTGAACCAGGAATGCGAGAAACGTGAGGGTAAATTAACAGAACAGAAAGAGTAGGTACGCAGAAACTGTTACGTCATGGGTTAAATCGACAACCGCGCAACGAAGATTACGTCACAGACGAAAAAGTTTTTAAATAAGAGATTTCCAAATGTTAGGGAAAGGAGGGGTGCTAGACAGATCATTGACAACTAAATCAGAATTTTTCCAGATATAATAAGATTCCCAAAAATCTAAATCAAAAATCGAAGAACAACTATGGATAATTTTTGCAGAGGAAAAATCAAAAATATGGCCACATGACCAACAATGTTGGGCAATGGAAGAGCGTTTGAAATCCTGTTTTTTAACACAATTTTCATGTTCTTTAACACGGAATTTTAGAGCGCGTCGTGTCTGTCCTATATAAGTTAATTTACATTGGCATGAAATATTATAAATACCCCATCTATCAAGACCCTGAACAGGATGTTTGAGTTGCGAAAATTGTAATTTGTTCACTGGAGAAAAGACGACCGAAAAATTGAACTTTTTTAAAATTCTGGCAGTCTGAAAGCTGATTCTGGGAAAATATGGTAAAACAACGGTGTTGGAATAGTTCTCACAATTAGGTGTTTGATTTCGACCAGTAGGATTGATTAATTTCTTATAAAAAGTCTTGATAGATGGGGTATTTATAATATTTCATGCCAATGTAAATTAACTTATATAGGACAGACACGACGCGCTCTAAAATTCCGTGTTAAAGAACATGAAAATTGTGTTAAAAAACAGGATTTCAAACGCTCTTCCATTGCCCAACATTGTTGGTCATGTGGCCATATTTTTGACTTTTCCTCTGCAAAAATTATCCATAGTTGTTCTTCGATTTTTGATTTAGATTTTTGGGAATCTTATTATGTCTGGAAAAATTCTGATTTAGTTGTCAATGATCTGTCTAGCACCACTCCTTTCCCTAACATTTGGAAATCTCTTATTTAAAAACTTTTTCGTCTGTGACGTAATCTTCGTTGCGCGGTTGTCGATTTAACCCATGACGTAACAGTTTCTGCGTACCTACTCTTTCTGTTCTGTTTATTTACCCTCACGTTTCTCGCATTCCTGGTTCACTTGACTGGTGTCAGTGAACCATCATCTTTTTGCACTGATGATGGGGCTTCTTTCATAATAGCCCCGAAATAGCTATTTGCTAGAGTTTTCTAACTCTTTTTAAACCTTTTATTTGTACTTGTAGACACGTTGTCTTGCATTTTTAACTTTAACATCTAGGTGTGCTTCCTCAAATTATTCCTAATTTCTTTCTCATTATTTTTTATTACAGCACATGGTTTTACAAGCTAATTACATACCTAACTTGATTGTATGATAAATTATTAAAATAATTAATCTAACTTACACTTTTGGGATCTTCTAAGTGATGTTTGAAAGTTTATCCAACTAAGCAAATTTTCCTTGCTTAATTTTACCATTCTTCATCCTAATTGTATGGTTCTTTTACCTGACAATGTGGAGCAATTATTATTATTTTTTTGAGTAACTTTTGAAGGCAAGGTTTATTATTATTAATTATTTTTTTTAATTGTATAGTTACAAATAACCACAGAATCTGTAAAAGTAATTTTCAGTAGTTGTTGGAATAACTATTTAAATTTCACACGTCAAGTATACATTGCATTAATACATAATTGTTTTTGTTGATAAATTTATTCAAATAAATTTTTAGATCTTTTGTTCTTTTAGCTTTGATTTAGACTCCCAAACATGGTCTGTAATTCAGCCTTCTGCCGACAGTGAGGTAAATATAGATTTTCTCCTCAAAGTTCTTTGCATGAAAAGTGTTGTTTCCATGTGTGTATGTATCTGGGGGGGGGGGGGGGGTCATGCTGATTGAATGCTTACTTTACTGGATAAAGAAAAAATAATATAAATTGATATTCTTGTAGTGTATATCAAGCAAATATGAAATAGTACCTGGTTTGCTATAGAGCATATTGAGTCAGTGGTAAATCTGGGTTTGGAGAAAGGTTGCTGGAAGCTGCATTATTTCTTTCATAGCTTCTAAGTTTAGAAAGTTGGTAATGTTTTTAATATTTGTTTTATTTTAAGATATCAGCTTCAGGAGCCGTTTCTTGTGTGCTAGTTTTAGGGTACTGTGCCTAATGAATTTTATTATCCCCCCTCCCTCTTCAGACATTTAAGAAACTATGTTTACCTATGCTTTTTTTTTACACTTTTATCCATTCATTTTTTTTAAATCTATTGTTGATGAAGCTGTTGTAAAACACAATGGGATGTAATTAAATCAGCAAATTGCTAAATCTTTTCTAAATGAACAAGACAACTTCTTGAAAAATTGCTCCACGCAAGAGATTTATATCCTTTAAAATAATTCTCTTTTTTTTTTCGAATTGAAATATTTTGCATGATTCAGTGTCTTGAGTTTTCCCAACATATTATAAGAAAATCATTAAAGATATATTTTCTATTTCTTTTATAGATTCCTTCAGGACGATTGTTCCATGCTGCTGCTGTGATAGGTGATGCTATGTATATATTTGGTGGAACAATAGATAATAATATTCGAAGCGGAGAAATATATAGGTTTCAATTTTCCTGCTACCCAAAATGCACATTGCATGAAGATTTTGGGCGTTTGTTAGAAAGCCAACAGTTTTGTGATGTGGAATTTATTGTTGGAATGGTATGTTATGGTGACAACATAGTTTTATACTTGTAGAATTTTTGTCATAGTAGGATTTATGCCTTAAAACTGCTGTTAAACTTGGCCATTCATATTATATTTCATGTTAATATCTTTTAGCAGTTTATACACTGTTTTGTTTGAAAATTAATTTTCAACTAAAATTCACACTTATCTTGTCAAAAAAAAAATTTTAAGGCCCTTCGAGCTCACTTTCATTATTTTTTTAAAAAAATTCATAAACTAATAAACCATTTCATAAAATGATTTCATAAATATAATAAAACCTTTTTTTTTCAGGATGAAAAGCGTATTCCTGCACATGTTGCATTTGTTTCAGCTCGATCTCAGTGGTTAAGAAGTAAAATCAGACATTCAAAAGAAAAGCAAAGAGAAAAGGTATTTTCTATTTCATCAGTTTCATTAATTATCCTTTTATGTTTATTATTTTCTTTTGTTTTGTAGTTTTAATGAGAATTTAAATATGTCTTTTGAAATGTGAATTTATGTGCTAAATATCTTCACTAATTGATTTACTTAGTTAATTATAATCTGCATTTCAGTTTTTATTTTCCCATCTTTGAGCATAGCTTTTTTTTAATGTAGGATTATTATGTTAAAATTGTTTAAATTTTGTTTCTTCATCAAAAAAAGTGAGACTAGCCAATCAGCATAGTTAAAATTAAGGTTCAAGAACCTCAATAACTAATAGCCAATACTGATTTGTAAAAGAATATAATGCTTGAAAGTGTTAAATTATCGGTGTTTTGTACCAATTTTGCCAAAAATTTATCATTAAAAAACTCTCTTAGCGAGATTTTCCTTGTAAGTTAAAACACCATTATAATGAATTTATTAAGGGCTTGAATCTCTTACAGAATTCATTAAGCTAGAAACTTAAGAGATCAATTAAAAAGAAAATTATTGGGGGGTCATACATCCATGCACACTTTATTTATGGTTTTCATACCATGACAAGTAAAAACCTTTTGAGAGAAAAATTAGAAGCATGTGAATCCTCTAGATTTAAATTAAACTCATTCAATAATTTAAGCTACAACTAAGTTCAAACAAAATAGAAAAACTAAACTCTTTTGTTACTCATTCATTACATGTTTAAAAAAATAATATCTGTACAACGCTGCTTATCTATATTTTATTTGTTTTTTAGATGATGCAAAATCATTCTGATTCCATTAAAGGAAAAAGTTATACTCCTATGCTGCAAGTAAAATTGAAAGATGCAGTGCCTGAAGCATTTGAGCTTGTTTTAACTTATATTTATACTGACCGCATTGATCCTACGAAGAAAAGTAAACATTTTTGTAAATGTATTTAGATAATGTTTAATACTTCAACTTTTTTACCTTTTTAATTTTGGTTTTTATTCCTAATAACATTCAGAGTTACCTCTGGAGATTATGTCTAAGAGAAGCAAATTTCCATCCGTTAAATTTTGGTGATTTGGAATTATAACCCTTTGACCTCATTATAATTTTAAGATTAATGTCTAAAATGGGGTGCTAAAGAATAGTGATTTGGCTGATTACCAAAGTTCTGCCATTTCATTTAGGTTAAAGTCAACATATGCCCGTAACAATCATTATTCCAAAAACCTATGTACTTGATTTACAATTCACAAAATAGAGTTAAAACTGCACATTTTGAGCATTAAAGCACCTCAATCTAAAAAAAGTAGAACTGATAGGGAAAAAACTAGTTTCATGTTTTGATTCAGCGTCCTCAATGTTGCTAAAGCCAATGCTCTGGTTACCAAAGAATTTTTTTTGCCTTGTATTATTGATACTTATACTTTGTTTCAGGTGCTGATCCAATGAGTACCAAAGTTGTTTTACTAATGATGGATGTCTACAGGCTTGCTGTTCAAGTAATACTGTTCATCCTTTTCAATCCCAAGTTCAACTAATTCAACTTTTAATAGATATATCATACGCCTGGTATACCAGGAAAATCTTTCGATTGAATTGATAAATTCTGAATGAACATGCCAGTTTACTGTAAATTTTCGTCAATATAGTAAAAGAGTAAAGTAGGATGAGGGGAGCAATTTTTAGGGGCAAAATTAATTTAAACATCAATGCTCCACGTTGTTAGTATGGTATGATTTTAAAACTGATGTATTATAAGTTAAGCTATATGATGAGCAGGGGCATGTTTCACAACTCTAAGCAACTTTTTCTTCAGTGCTTTGAAATAAAGCTCTGTGACAAAAGTTTTCATACAGAAAAAAGGGTTGGGGATGACTTCAAGATGTTAAGGATGAGTGGAGGAAATATGTTTCTTTGGAATGAAACATGTGTGAATAACTGTAGTAAAATGTCTTATGAAAGATAAATTTGCCTGGCAAAAACTAATTTTAGTTTAGAACACTTAGATTTATGATAGAACACAACATGTCTCTCTGTTAAAAAATTAAACTTCTATTTCATGCATGGGAGGCAAATTTATAAAGCTTCCATGAGTAAATTCATGGAAGCTTTTTTTTTTTTTTTTTAGTTTTTAATACAAAAAAGACCCATCTGTGCAAAATGCATGGAACTTAATTATTTTTGTTTAATCAATATTCCCTTAATATCACAGGAGTTTTTGAATGACTAGTTAACATTCATTTCTCACGAAGAAAAATATAGGTCGACAAAAAATAGAGCATCAAAGTGTTATCTCGGTCTTCATAGAGAACACGAAAACCTGCAAAACATGGCTTTGAATTTTTCCACTTGTCATGCCTGTAAAATCTATCAAATGGTACGATTGTATAGAAAGCAGTTGTATACTTTATTCTAAACGCTCTCTGGCGTGGCAATAATGCATTTTAGTTTAAGCTGATTTCTGGATAATCAGGATTCTTCTTTGATTGATATTAACTCTGTTCCTCAGAACCAGACTAACGTAAGTACATTTTCGTAATTTTTCAGCAGAAGGCAGAAACGATTGTTGGATGCATGCAAAGGATGGGATTCACGCTCTTTTAATGCAGCTAAATAATTATGAAGGAATTTCTTTTATAGAATAACGTTCTGATGGGTCTGTGCAGAATAAGATTCTACACGCAATGCACCAATAAAGTAAAAGTCCCCATTTATGGACTTACATCGTTCTGGTTCTGAGGTACAGAACTTATTTCAAAAATAAAATCTTGATAATTTAATATAGTATTAAATCACTTACAAATTATTTACCCTACCCCATTTTATTTTCAGTTTCATATGAGGAGGCTAGAGCAGTTATGTGTGCAATATTTAGAAGCTGCAATAAATCATAGAAATGTATTGGTATCTTTACAAAATGCATTAGATTTGAAGTTGGATTTCATTAAGGTAAGTTATTACTTAATTTAGAGCTTTATTTTGTTAAAATGTTTAATATGATGGCATATATAAGTAAATAAATGACCAAATATTGTATAACTTTAATTTAGCAGTACTCAAGTTAACTATTTCGTCAATTTAATGATATGTTTCACTGTTTCGGATTTGTCTACATCCAGTTTTGCATAAAGATTTTCAGCTTAATAACATATGCTTTGAACTAATTACCTGCCCTGAGTAGAGTGGTGATAAACATACTTCTGTTTAGCCTAAAGCTATTAACGCAATTGTGCAGTGTTAAAAATGAGAACACATGTCGCTCTAATCCATGCAATGCATCCTAGTTTTGCTCTTGGGAGTAATCGCCATCAATATCATGGACTTTCTGATTTTCATCTTGCTAGGATAAAAGGAGGGCTTCCGCTAGGATCTTAGAAAAAAGGAAAGGAGAGTAGCAGTGAAAATAACTAAAGAACGCTTTGCTCATATGTGCTTATGAGATGATTCTACAGAAAACTGTTATTTCTTTCTCTAGAGACATTGTTAAAATGCTAGAGAGTAGATACTGTCGTCCCCACTTAATCGGGTAACAGATAAACGAATACCCCACTTATACGAATAAAATATCCGGGAACCGAATATTTCCCATGCTATAGACGCAATGTTAAAGATCCCCACTTAGTCGAATAATATTTCTTGGAACCAACAGTATTCGTTTAAGCGAGGCCGACAGTACCACAATTCGTGAAGGTGCTATAAATTTGGGGTGCTTCCTACAAAAACTTTGAAAAGGCCTCTTTAAAAAAAAGCTTGGTTTTGAGGGTTTTTTTTTTTTTTTTTTTTTTTTTTGAGGGCCTTTTAAGAACCAGAACCCTCTCTTGCAGTAAAAGCTTTACACTGCTTCTGTTAGTCTCAATGTTCTTGAGAAATATGAACAGGAGAATAAGTAAAGCTGCGGTCGCATATGCATGTTCTAGTTAGCACTTGAGCTGAGCACTGCATAAACTTTCTCCATTGTACTTATAGGAAATATGCAAGAAAGATGAGAAAAGGGAGAAAAACAAAAAAAGTTGAATAAGACCTCCTGTATAAACCATTAATACATCGTTTTAGGTGTTTATTGTAATGGTTTGGCTTTTACAATAATTGTAAAATTAGAGATTCTTGGCAGTTTTAGACATGAATTTTTTGACATAAGGCTTCAAACCATGTTTAAAATCCAAAAACTATCCTGCGTCAAAAAAATTTCCAACCTTGCTGCTATCTGAAGCAATCATTTCCTCATCTAATGATACAGTAATTGCCAGACGCACTGATTTGTTTATCTGAAGGTTACACCATCTTAAAAAAGTCGCTTTCTATAACTTCCCAAGTCAAGAACTCTATATGAATATCATGGCAGCATATATTCAAATTCATTTAAGATTACAGTTATCATTTAACTTTTACTGTTTTTCTTATGGGAAACATTAAAGCATAGAACCGGTAAGTAACATTTAAAAGCTTTGACTTTCAGATTGCAGTGTAACACATAAAATACATTTTCTATTGTATCTTATGCTAGGAGAGAGATTTTACTTTTATGTTTGCATAAGGGGTACAAGCCCTTTTATGGATGCAAAAATTCTGTCGTTTTTATTCATTCTTTTATCTTTTCAGAGAGTTTTTATCTTTTAAATTTTTTTCTCTGTATATATATATATATATATATATATATACACTGAAGTGACAAAAGTCATGGGATACCTCTTAATATCGTGTCGGCCCTCCTTTTGCCCGGCGAAGTGCAACAACTCGACGTGGCATGGACTCAACAAGTCGTTGGAAGTCTTCTGCAGGAATATTGAGCCATGCTGTCTCGATAGACGTCCATAATTGTGAAAGCGTTGATGGGGCAGGATTTTGGGCACGAACAGACCTCTCGATGGTGTCCCATAAATGCTCAATGGGATTCATGTCGGGCGATCTAGGTGGCCAAATCATTCGTTGGAATTGTCCAGAATTTTCTTCAAACCAATTGCGAACAGTTGTGGCCCGGTGACATGGCGCATTGTCATCCATAAAAATCCCATCGTTGTTTGGGTACATGAAGTCCATGAATGGCTGCAAGTGATCTCCAAGTAGCTGCACATAAGCATTTCCAGTCAATGTTCGGTCCAGTCGCACTAGAGGACCAAGTCCATGCCATGAAAAAACAGCCCACACCATTACGGAGCCACCACCAGCTTGAACAGTGCCTTGCTGACAGTTTGGGTCCATGGCTTCGTGGGGTCTGCGCCACACTCGAACCCTACCATCGGCTCTTACCAGCTGAAATCGTGACTCATCGGACCAGGCCACGGTTTTCCATTCATCTAGGGACCAACCGATATGCTCACGTGCCCACGAGAGTCGCTGCAAGCGATGTCGTTCTGTCAGTAAAGGCACTCGAGTCGGTCTTCTGCTGGAATAGCCCAAGAAATCCAAATTTCTCCGCACAGTTCTAGCAGACACGTCCATTGTACGTCCCACATTGATTTCTACGGTGATTTGACGCAGTGTTGCTTGTCTGTTAGAATTTACGACTCTTTGCAGACGTCGCCGGTCTCGATCTTTAAGTGCAGGCGGTCGACCACTGCGCTGTCCATGGTGGGATGTTATGCCTGAAATTTCATACTCTCGGCACACTCTTGACACAGTGGATCTGGGAATGTTGAATTCTCTAACGATTTCCGAAATGGCATGACCCATGCGTCTAGCTCCAACTAACATTCCGCGTTCAAAGTCTGTTAATTCACGTCGTGCGGTCATCATCACGTTAAAACCTCTTCACATGAATAACTTGAACAGAAATGAAAGCTCTGTAAAAGCACTGCGCATTTATACCTGTTCTATGCGATGCTACTGCCATCTGAAAATTTGCATATTGCTATCCCATGACTTTTGCCACTTCAGTGTATATATATATATATGATGTTTCCCTTCTCTTTTTTCAGGAATTCTGTCTGAAATTTATTGTGAAAGATAACAATTATAATAAAATTGTGATGAGTAAAGAATTTGAAACTATTGCTCAACCACTAATGGTGGAAATTATTAGGAGAAGACAAATGCCAGCAGTTAGATCTCTTTTAGAACCACAGTTTGATACTGCAGGTATTTTCTCATATTTTTTTCCAAATGTGAAATCTTGCAATTTATATTCCTCTTGTGTAAGTTTGAATAATTTTTCTCTCCTAATTGTACAAAACAATATAAGAAAAAATTTAGCACAGTCGTACCTGCAGGGTTGCCACAGGCTACTTAAATGCTACTTTTTGCTGCTTTTTTTGGCTCTAGGCGACTTTGGAGACTTTTTTTGAGCACAAACAGGCTAAAAAGCAACTTATTTTCACTGGAGCTACTTTTTGGGAGACTTCTTTTTTTCCAAAGCAAGTTTTCATTCGAAAATCTTGATTTTTTTTCGCCTTATTTGATTTTATTTATTAATTTGAAACCCATTATTTTTATTCTTATTTCTCTGTCACCTAAAAAAAGAACATTCCTTTGCCTTTTATTATGGACAGATCCACTATTTTTTTTAATCAGGGAGGGGCTTAAATTCTTGAATAACCTCTTTGCTACTTTAGCTATTGGGTAAAAAGTGATTTGCTTAATAGCCATAGCTACTGAGGAAGGGAGGTGGATCTATTTATTTGATATATATTGGGAAAAATTGGCTCAAAAATTAGTAGATTGAAGGAACTGACTTATTTAAGACTTTCCTTTAGCTTAATTTTAATAATAAACAGCTGATTAAGTAAAAATTTATTTTTAGGAACTTACAGACAACAAGCACGAGCTTCGCCCAAAATTCTACACTGTTAGAGATTTCAATAACTGTGCGCATCTTGTAATTTCAATTATTTTAGAATTTGACAGCTATTTTAACATCAGCTAACAGAAGCATATTATATACATAGTTCTTTTTTTTTCAACCTTGACTTTTATTTTTTATCGATTGTACCTAATTACTTTTTGGTGGGAAGTGTACTAAATATTTAGCAAATGAGCTTTTAATTGTTAAATTGTTTACTTGCAATAAGTATTTTTTCATTTAAAACCTTAATCAGATTTTTTTTTATTTTATTAATTTTTTAAGGGATAGTTTGCATAAGCTTCCATTTGAACAGTTGGAATATGAAAGTTGAAGTAACTCATCGATTAATATTTTTAGAATTAATGATTAAATAGAGGAAAATTATACAAAGTGATATAAATTAAACAAGCATATAAAAGGTGTATTGTTTAAAGTTTTTCTTTATTTTAAAGAGCTCATTTATGTGTAATTTTCAAGTTTGTGTGATCTTCTACCTTGCGAAAAATGAAGATTCTTTTGCACAATTTTTGGGAGTTGTTTTTTTTTTTGAGTATACATCAGAGCTTTGTAAAAAGACAAGTACATGAAATTTTTTCTCATTTTTACTGAAACTTTCAGTTAAAAATTTAAAAAAACTCCTCGATTATTTTAAGCATGATTATTCACTTACCACAAAAAGTACTGAATAGCTGATTTTGTTTCAATGTTGTCAAGTTTTGTAATATTAGCATTATATTTCTGATTTTCTGCAAGGAACAAAGTACTAGTTAACATTATGATTAAGAGCTTCATTTCTCCACTTCAGACTCCCATCACAAGTTCTCCCTCACACCATCTCATGTTGTAGAACCAATATGTGGAGCTAGGGCCGTATTGAAGGGGTGGGTTTTTAGGGTTCAAACACCTTCCGAAATTTTTCAAAACTATGAAAAAAAAATGCTTTTTGTAGTTTCTCACTGACAAAATTATTATTGCTGTTTTGTTTCTTATTTACTTTGAAACTGCAATTAAAAAATGAAATTATAATTATTGAATAATTGTACAAATTAAGTTTTTTTTCTGCAGTAATTATTTTTATTGTAGTTATTGCAAACATACCTTAACAATACACCTTTCCCTGCAATCTTTTAATACCACTAAAAGAACTCCAAAATTTTTCAAATTTGTAAGCACTAAACTCTATTTTTAACACATCTTAAAAGTGTCGTGAAATAGAAATTTTAAAAGTACTTCTTCGAATGCGCGTGTATGAGTAAGTCCAGATTTTTTTTCTTCATTGAAAAAATCAGTTTTTTTTTTTCCATTTTTTATGTCCCCTTTTTAATAAGTTTTGGCAAAAGTTTTTTTTTGTAATTGCATATTCAGTTTAAATTCCTCAGCAAAACAGATGAGGACTTTTTAAAACTGTTAAATTTTCAGGTGTACTATTTATTTCTTACTTCATTTATCTGATCATGAATATTGTTTTTTTTTTTTTGAAACTTTTTTAATTTTAGGGACTACTTTTTTTGGCAACTTTTTTAATTTTGAAACTACTTTTTTGCAACTTTTTTATTCGTTTTTGGCTACTTTTGCTACTTTTTTAACGAATTTTTCCTGTGGCAACCCTGTACCTGAAGTTGAAGAGACCAAGTAAAATTTTCATGATAGCCATGCGTTTTTTTTTTTTTTTTTTGCAAAAAGTAATGACTAATGTAGTGTAAACCATTAAAAATACCTATAAGTAGGTATAATAATCCCTCATATCATGCTTGTCAAGATAATTAAAAAAATGCAACATTGACATCATCAAATACCATTTACTAAATTTTGAGACTAAAAATATTGATAGTGGCCATGACCAGTAAACCCAAAACATTTACTGACCACTTTAAAAAATGTTCCAAAACTGTAATTCCACTCTACTTCATTCTGCATATAGTTATATTACATTATGTACTGCCATATATCTTAACTAAATTGCTATATAGAAAAGAAAAAAGTTTTTAAAAAATTTACAAACTATTTGTGAAAAATATTATTATTTATTTTAATATTTAAATAATGAGACATGCAACTAAAACAAAAACTAAATGCCCATGCACACTTAAAGTTCAAAAAGCATTTCATTTATCTTGCTGATTAATCATAAATTTGGTCATCTTTGACTATTTTACCAATGAAGTTTCATTGCATTTCCTAGATTGAAATATGTATTTAGGCGTTTTGTAAAGCATATCGGTTGATTTTCTCTTCAAGATAGCATTGGCCACCAGTGATGATGCTGATGGCTTTTTTTCTTTTGGTAATTGGCGTTGTGCATCAACATTTTGTATTTTTGTTCAAAAAAAAGTAGGTTGACAGTTAGGCAATCAACATCACATTTTAAAGTCACCCCAAAAAAAAAAAAAATTTAGTCGCCACTAGCGAGTGGGGATTGCGAGTCTCACCCTTTACCATTCACCCATCTCTAAGAAAGCTAAATTTTAATGAAGAGTAGCCGAAATTTTTAAGTTTCTTGTCAGGGTAGCTGTTTTTCGTTGCTTAATTTCAATTTTTTACTTTGGTACAACTATGTTCTCTAATAATATGTTTGATAATTCATACAAATTTTATTCTAGGGACAACTCTTGAACAAGATATGGAGCAATATTTAATGTCAACAGGCAAAGAATTCTGTGATATAATTTTGATGCTTGACAATCATCCTATACCAGCACACAAAGCTGTGCTTGCTGGCCGATGCAGCTATTTTGAAGCAATGTTTCGATCTTTTATGCCTGATAATAATATTGTAACGGTTGGTAATTTCCTTTATTGTGTTTCTGTTGTTGTAATTTAAGAATGAAAGTCCCCTTACTAGCCTAGTACCCCTCTTTTGAACCCTTTCCAATAAGAATATCTTTCATGAGATAAGGAGACCAAAACTGAACAATATGCTGAGTCATTTTTAAACTATTCACACCTAATCACAGAGTAGAAAAAGATTCTACTCGTTACACAATTTAAAACTGACTGCAAATATTACATTTCTTTGAGGTAAACTACAGAACATATATCTAATACAAAAAAAAGACATTTCTTGTATGTATTTAACTTTAACATACAGACTTGTGTGTCTTGTTGCCAAATAACCCTGAACCTGCTGAAAAAAAAAAAAAAAAAACTGCCCCCCCCCCCCTCTCCCTTTATATTTTAGAATCAAATATATTTTTTCGCATTCTGGATTGTTTCTGATTTTTTTCCATTATTATTATTATTATTATTATTATTTTTTTTTTTTTTGAGATATCTACAAAAGCATTTCGTCTCTCGCATTTTGTTGAGTCTGTTACCAAAGTATGAATTCATTAAAAATGGTTTACAATTTTACCAAGAGATGGCAATACAGATTCAGTAAAAAATACTTGTTCTAGTTATATATTTACCTGTAGCCATTTTCTTTGTGGTTGTAAACAAGCAGTCTAGATGTATTAACGATTTATTTTAAAGGTGAGTATTTTAGTTCGGTGTCAATTCCATAACCTAAGTTTTTGTCTTAAAAATTTTAATTTTTCTTTTTCTTTTGCTTAAATATACATTTTTTTAAAGATTCTGTATCATTTCTTATTGGTATTAATTAGCATGTAGGGCTTGGAGGATATTTTGCTGTTACTGTCAAATCTGTCACCAGTCAAGTCCATTACCATGATACCAGTAACAGATTTGACAGTTCTTCCTAATATCTTGAGTTAAGTTATTTTACTTAAGCTCAAACATTTAGCAAGTACTGTTGGCCCCGCTTAAACGAATATTGTTGGTTACGAGAAATATTATTCGATTAAGCAGGGTATTTGTTTAAGTGGGGATCTTTATCATTGCATCTATGGCATGAGAAATATTCGGTTCCAGGATATTTTATAGCAGGGGATTATTTTTAAGCGGGGTATTCCTTTATCCTTTACCTGATTAAGTAGGGCCGACAGCATTAAAGTATGATTGTTCTAGTTAAAGGGACAAAAAGTCTAAGCATTTTGTTTAAGTTTGAATTTTTTTTTACTTAATCATGTTTTTTAAATCAATTGAAAACCTCAGGTAGCAAATTTGATTGATCCACAGTTCTGAAGACAAAAAATATAAAAAGCTGAAGTGCTTAGTTAATGATGTGTTCAGATACATCTAATGCATACATGAGCAATTATTTTATATTTAATGTGAAATTTTAAACAAATGTTTCCAAATTGTATGAGTGTATTAAAAATGTGACCCTACTCCAAATCGGGTCTTGCCAAACTTCTGTTTCAAGGTAGAAGAACCTCCTTAGAATTGTTCAAAATCAATCTATTGATAAGCTCCAGCCAAATATTCTATTAGCTTTGTTGTTTACTATAAATGACGCAGCCTTGACTAAAACTTGAAGTTCTAATTTAGTTTTAACTTTTTCTACTTCTCTAATAACTGATCTATGCAATCAATAATTTGTACCTTTTTTTATGATCTAAATGAAGCATTTGACATTTTCTAAAATTAACCTCTACATCCCTCTTATCGTCCCACTTAGAGGCATTGTCTAAATCCTCTTGAAACTTTTTTTTTTTTTCATTTTATATAATTCTCATAACTTAGTCATCAGCAGCAAAATTCTCTTTTGTTGCTATTCAATAAAGAAGGTGACACTAGTAAAGCAGATTTTTAAGTGTAGCAATTGATGGTTAGGAAAACAAATTGTACATAGTAAGAAAGTCAGTTTTAGAAAAATTACAGCAGGATCAAAGATTATTCTTCACAGGGTGTCCGCTAGGGTGGGGCGAAAAATAAAAATTTTTTCAGACCAACTTCTAATAGCTGCCAAAAGTTGTCTTTGGTGATAGTTAGCTTTTGTGCAAATTTTGAGAAAAATCGGTTAATATCTTCAGGGGGCGCTGCGATCGCAAAGTTTTACCATAGCTTTTGTAGGGATTTTATCATTAAAATATGAAAAATAATGCTGTTAGCTAATCTCATTGAATTTTTTTTACTCATAAGATATATTCATGCATTCAAAGCATAAGAAAATAACTCACAAAAATTATTTTACATGATATAGTTATATTTCAAGTATCTTAAAAAAAAAACAAAACAGTGAAAAATAGTGATTTTTAGGATAATATTAAGTAAAAACTGAATTTTTTTACGAAATGTGACATAAAAATTATGAAACTGCAAACATATGACAACATTAAACAGCATTACTTAAAAATAAATGAAATATGTTTTTAAAAATATGTACAAATGTACAAAACGTACATGACACGAAAATTTTATGTGTCACAGTTTGAGCTTTCACAAAAAATCTTTTTTTATTTTCAAAGGAGGGTAGTTCCTTTCGACCCTTTAAACGTGCACTAACAAAACCGTCCCTCGTTTCTATTCCACTTATGGTCAGTGATGCAACCGTCACCAACTTTACGCTAGATTTCACGGATTGAGTATGACAAGTAAATGTTCATATGTTTCGAAGAAAATGGGGAACATCTCCGGTTTTCAAGTCATGTAGCTCGTCTTCAGATGGTATCATTGTTATGGGAGGCTCTGTTATTAGCAAAGATGCCTAAATATAACATCTTGAAACATTTTTAATAGGCCATTGCAGTGGTTAATGTGTCAGCTTCATGGCAGTGAATTGCTTCTTCTCCACTTCGCAGAATACTCAGATGGATGAACAACTGGTCCCCGTGGGTTCAGCCGTTCTATTGGCAAAATGTTGACAGGCTGCGAATCCCTAACTATAGTGAAATCTAAGGCAGTTGAGCACAATATGCAAAACATGCCAACTATCGACCGAGCTGACCTAAGAACAGATCAGAAATATTTACTGGAAATATTTGAAGCCTTTATTAGTGCTAACCGCTCCATACATCTTTCTGAAACAGTACCTAGTTCCTGGAGTCATTATAGATGGCTCATGACAGTCAATCAAATTTGCGCTTGAACATCGGCACAGAATATCCGACAGCAAACTTAAAAATGCTAGTTTCAGTCATTGTTAAATGTGCACCTTGTTGGTTTCTCAGTAAGTACAACTCATCATGCAACACAATGATTGTGCACGAAACTTGTGGCAAGCTATTCTACCAGTCGCATTATTTACCAGACGCCCTGTTACATGTCATCGAGCCAGTTATTCAGAGAATAGCTTTTTTTTTTTTTTTTGTATATACTGAAAAAATTTTGCTGGCAATGTTAAATGATGATCGAAGGCATGCACGGCAATTAGTTGCTCGTCAAATTTTAAGAGTAAGAAACACAAATTCTCTGTATAGTAATGACATTCACACTTTTATCATTTTTGAGATTAACTTTTCTTCCGACTATGCAGACTTGATAAATTGGCAGTCTGAAAACGTGCTTATAACAGAACCTCCTGTAATAATGATGTAATAATAAACACGGTGAAAACTGAAGATGTTCCCCATTTTCTTTGAAACATGTGGACATTTATTTGTCATATTCAATCCGTGGAACACAGCTTCAAGTTGGTGACAGATGCATCACTGACCATAAGTGGAATAGAAACGAGGGATAGTTTCGTTCGTGCACGAGTAAAGGCCCTTTCTTTAAAAATAAAAAAGATTTTTTGTGAAAACTCAAACTGTGACATATAAAATTTTCGTATCATGTACGTTTTGTACATGTGTACATATTTTTAAAAACATATTTCATTTATTTTTAAGTAATGCTGTTTAATGTTGTCATATGTTTGCAGTTTCATAATTTTTATGCCACATTTTGTAAAAAAAGTTCAGTTTTTACTTAATATTGGCCTAAAAATCACTATTTTTCACTGTTTTGTTTCTTTTTAAGATGCTTGAAATATAAATATATCATGTAAAATAATTTTTGTGAGTTATTTTATATGCTTTGAATGCATGAATATATCTTATGAGTAAAAAAATGCAATAAGATTAGCTAACGGCATTGTTTTTCATATTTTATCCATAAAATCCCTATAAAAGCTATGGTAAAACTTTGCGATCGCAGCGCCCCCTGAAGATATTAACCGATTTTTCTCAAAATTTGCACAAAAGCTAACTATTACCAAAGACAACTTTTGGCAGCTATTAGAAGTTGATCCGAAAAAATTTTTATTTTTCTCCCCACCCTAGCGTCCGCGCATATGGAAAGTCAGGGAAAGTCATGGATTTCAAATATGATCGAAATTGGTCAATTTTTCCCGCGATCTCGGAAGAACGAAAACACTTCCGCCGTCATTCTACTTCGTTATTGGGTGCAATCTGATTTGTCAATTACAATTTCCAACAAGTTGCATTGTGTTGACCAATCAGATGAATTCTCAACGTTAAAACCGTGAGCGGCGAATTTTGCTTAACTGCGCATGTGCGCGGACTCCGTCATCTGACTCGTGCGAGACGAGCGCTTCTATCCCGGGATAGGAATTTTTAAGGCCCCTATATATACGAGCCGGCGCACAGTGGAGTATTTGAGTGAAAATCCTGGCCAAAAGTCGAAAATTGAAAAGTTATCCGATTTTTATGAAAATTTATTTTATAATAGTTGATTAACTGGTGCATCGATCGGCACCAGTTTTGGAAACTTGAGCCTCATACAACTGCTCATAGCCTCGGTCAAACATGAAGTTTCCGTGATAATTTTCGCTTTTTTGTTACGTTTCAGCCTAATTATTACGTTTTAATGCAGATTTTTTTGTGGCGTTATAAATGAATGGAATAAAACCAAACCAGTTTTACTGGTTAGAGAACTGTCAGGGCCTTGTGTTAAATTTTGATTCGAAGTAAATAGTTTTATTTTTGTCGTCAAAAAAAATAAATAAATGCTTGGTGCGAGAAATTTTTAATGGCTTTTTCCCAAATTTAGAACTAGTGAAAGCTTTTTAAGTGGTTGCCGCGCTTTGTCGCGCTATTTTGAAAGTTGGAGCGTATTTGTGAAAGTCTCGTGTGCTGATTTCTGCAAAAAAATGTTCCGCAAACAGTTGCCATTTTTTTATATGATTTTTTGAATAAAATGTATCATTTAATCATTTTGGACAAGTCTTGATATTAAAGCGAATTTGGCAATGAAAATTTAATAACTTGTAACTCGTGATCATTAGCATTATTGAATAGGTGGTGAATCAAAATAATAAAGCACAAAAAAAGCAATAAAATTTCAGACACGTGTTTCAGGGTTACGAGAAACTCCTTTATCAGTACATAAAGATGTGAGCCTGGAGTTGAGATTCAACGAAGTAATTTCAAAACGCTATTTTTATATTCATATTTTTTTGCATTGATTGTGCCATTGAAACATATTCATGCAATTTTATAACTGTTCGTGAGTTAGATTATTAATTTTTTTATGTACGCTAATCCGTCAATCAATTAAAATAGTTTTTTCTCACTGCGAAGTTTTTTTTCCCTTTTAAATTAAGATAACTTGAAAATACATTTATATATCATGTTTTTCTTTCTTTATCATTGTAGAAAATTATGTGACGGGGGGCGTAGGGGGGGGGGAGTGTATTTTCCCGCTTATATATAGTATGTTAGTAAATTTCTTTTCTAGCGCATTTCCTATCGATATCATTGTTGCTTAAGACGTTTTACCTACTCACTGTGAAATAGAACTCATATTAAATTTGAGTCCTAAGTTTCTATTCGCAGAATTCTTAGTGGGAAACATCACAGTGCTATGTAAACTGTTTTGTACATAAAAATCGACTCAAGGAATGGGTACTATTCGCTTCCATATGAGTGTGTCCAAGCTTGAGCACATTCCACTACTAACAACATTGGTCCCCCTCACCAAGGCCCTGCACCTGCACTCTTGAAATCGGATATCTACGTCCGTTCAGAGATAGGGGGAGGAAGGAAAAGACCACTAAGAAACAGAGGAACGTAACATTACGAACTACTATCATTGAAGAATCACACGCGTCATTTTTGAGCTCCTAAACCATGGAATACTTCAATGTTGAAAATGTCCACCAATATTTTTTAAATTATACGGAATCTACCAAATTTCAGAGGTAAATAGTGCTCATTATTGCGGGGGCATATTGTGCGTAGGCATATTGTGCATATTTTACTTAAAATACGTTCAAAATGCATACTTGCCTTTTCATTCAAACTTTTGTTGTACCACATTAAGAAAAATTATATTTTCCAGAAATTTTAAAAGTTCATACTTTGATACAACATGAAAAGTTGTTACTTTACCTTTTTCTGGAGGAAGGGAAGGGGGGGGGGACACATCAAATTACCACTATGGATGCCACCCTAGTTACAGTAGTCATAGTGTTTTTTTTTTTTTTTTTCTTGTGCATGGTTAACTTAGTATTTTAACGATTATAACCGATCGATTAAGTACTAGAATTCAGAAAAGAAAAAAAAAGGTTCAAATTTGTCTTGCACAGAACACTGGGCTATGTAAACAGCATTTTTTTCTTCAATAAACAAGTATTAATTACGGTGCATTCTTTCAAATGACAAGAAGTACATTGCATTAAATGCGCTTTCTTATTCCATTTTTGCTCTAAACTAGATTTTGGCAAGTAGCCAGCTGTTCTGGTAGGAACGTTCCTGAACGAAAATCGGTGAAAATATTTCTTTCACCTCTTTATAAAAAAATTCATTAAAAATCAATGGAGCAAGATAACTTCACCGTTTTTGCTTTAAATGAAGGTGAAATGTTTATATTGTATCCTTGAAAAGTTTCAGAGCAATAACACCATTAGATTCTCGGATGCATGAATTTTAATTTACGTTGATTGATAAATTAAAAAACGTCGAAAAAGTGACCTTTCTTTGAAAATTCTTGGAAAATCGGGAAATTACGTTAGAACTTCAAACAATTTAGACTTTTAAAGACATTGCTTCGCTCTTTCTGGTGATGTATTGTTTTTCTTCCTACGTTTGCTAGAAACCTTTTTACGGTCGTAAACTCGTAAAAGTCTAAAACATAGATAAAACATTAAATAACTTTTTTTCTAAATTAAATTTTTTAAATCGAACTTTAGGTTACGACATCTGACCTTTCAGAGAGCTTGTGTACCAAGTGTCATAGCTGTAAGCTGGATAGCTTCGCTATACAGCGCACAAACGCACAGAACGGTATTCCCTTCAGAAGAGCGAGAATTCCGAAATAGTTTTGGCCAGGATTTTCAGTCAAATACTCCACTGTGCGGCGCATCAAGATTAAGTTTCACCACTTTGGATCCAGCGCGTGTTAGTGTGTTTGAGTGGTTGTCTTTTCTGGCCAGTAATCGCGTTTTGGTAATTTTTCACTGTGAGCAAATATTAGCGGCACGTGGATTTGGCAAAGCTTAGCAATGTGCCAAAACTTTTTTCTGGTAACCCTACTCCGCAACAATGAAAATTTGAAAGTAAAAGTTAAGGAATTGGATCCAAAGTGGTGAAACTTAATCTTGATGCGTCGGCCTGTCTATATAGCGGCTCTAGGAATTTTACTTAAGTCGCATCGGATTGGATGGCACGAGCACGTGACCTTGTGATGCATTCTGTTTGTTTTGTTGACCGCGCGAAGAACGTTGAGGATTATGCGGTTTGACGTGATAGTAATTTCATGCAGATTTATGGATTGTGTAACTTTTGATTATGTGTGTAATTGAATTAAAAATTCGAGTTTAATATGTAAGCATTTGAACAAAATTTAAAGTATTTATACTTTAATACAGTGGACTTTCTAAAATCTATTCAGCTTGGAATCAAACGAATTGCTGACTTCAGGAACTTCAGGTCACTGATTTGTTTATATTTTTCTTATGTTAAATTGCAAAAGAACGAAATCATTTTTAAAAATACTCTTTTCAAAGATATGTAGCAGTCAATATTAATTTTAGCGCGCAAGATTTCTTGTAACATTTTAATTTATGCTTTTCTATTTATATTTAAGTAAGTCTTGTTTACTGGAGTTTTCCAATATTGATACACGTTTTTATTTTTTATTGTATTGTTATATTACTACGTAGTTCCAGACAAAGGTTTGCATAAAATCTAAATATTGAAATAAAACTTTGTCAAAATTAATAAAAGGCACATTAGAGTCCGGGTTATCTACTATAAACAGAGAACAGTGGAAAATATAGAGGGTTATATTAATGAAATATTGAAAAACACTGAAATAAAACTTGTGACTAGGGCTCATAATTTCGGGGGTCATTCCCCCTCACCGTCTTTTAGAGGTTAATGTATTTTCATGAAAGTGGATGTGGTTTTCCGGTTGCTGTGTTTCATGGTAAGAATCGTTTTTTTGTTACAGTGCCTAATTATCATACCCCTATCATATTCATATTTCTTTATTTTAACAGCTGTATATATAAATAGTGTATTAAATAAACACATGTAATATTTTGTTAACAAAAGTCTTTAACAACAATGGTTCTGGTTATGAGAGTTTCAAAGTATGTGTTCCTTTGTTTTTTTTTGTTTATAGCATGTGATGCTTATTCATTTTTATATTTCATACTGCAGTTTTGCGGGATACTACGTTATTTTGGCTTTTAAATGTTGCTACATCCTTGTAGGTACCAGGGGTGCCCACAGGGGGGGATTATGGCGCAAGTTGCGCCATCAAAATTTTTGGGGGGGATTTTTTAAACTTATTTATTTATTTATTTAAATTATTTATTAATTTATTTTTTCAATTTAAATTATTTAATAACTTTTTTTTTGTTATTTTTTTTTTTTTTTCATTTTTTTTTTTTTTCTTTTGCAAAGTTAATATCGAAAAATATTAACTTCTCATAGAACGATTTGTATCTGAATTGTTGCTGAGTAGTTAGAATTAGACTGCTAAGCGGGGGGAAAAAAAGATACGCTATCAATTCAACTTCAGCATTACCACTGACACCATAACAAATCTCGGCTCAAATGCAAAATAGGAACTTCTAGCCTAAACATTATTTATTAGTGGGGCCTGGAACTCGTTATTTTAGCTGCTGTATTTCACCCTAATAGACAAATAACACCAACAAATTGACATGTGTATATACCTTTTACAACTACAAAATTATGCAGTTTTTTTCTGCTCGGAAGTCATTAGCTACGGGTATTCCAACGTTTGATATTATTATTTTTATTACTTTATTATTATTTTTACACTTCAGTTCAGTTTAATCTTAACACTAGATGATAAAGATTTCTCAATGCGAGTGTCACAGTTTCTGCCTACCGTAATGTTGCCATATTAATGTGAGATGCGCTGTTATTGACTACTTTGTAGCAGTTTGTCGCGTTCATAGTAAATGGCGGTTCAAGTTTTGTGAAATTTTAAAAGAAATCCTTCGAAGATGCCTAGAGCTCTCAAAACTTCGTTCAAATATAAATGTTTAGAAGTACTTTGCAACACTGTGCACAGACAAGACAAATGGACTGAACATTGTTGCAAAAAACATGCATATAAATTTAGAAATAATATTAATATCAAGTACAAAGTTGTAGCTGTTAAGAAAGGCAGTAGTACTTGGGATAAAGCGGCTAGTAACACGGGTGCAGGCTCCATTGTTTCAACGGTGACAATGACAAATATACAAAATGCACCATCAACTTCAAGGTAAGATTTATATTAAACATTCCTTGTAACAGTATTTTAGAACTATCTTACTTTGTTAATTATTTGATTTCAAAAAGGTACACTTTATATGTATATATATATATATAACCACCAAACACCTGGTTTATTAAATAGTATTAATGACGGTTCATAGTTTTAAGTGGCTATATATGGGCATGGCTTGCATCTTAAAAATCTTGAACTATTTTTATGCATGCGTTGAAATAGGGAATTCATTGGTTCCATGATATCTATGGCACATGAATATTGGGCTAAAAGTTAAAAGGGAGAAAATGAATTTTTTAGTGTCTGCCTGAGAAGTTAATTTGTTTGTTTCTAACGGGACTAAGATTCTTTCATGTTGCACAATTATTTCTTGATGGCTATTACCATTTGAGAGGCACCTGGACTCTTACGAAGTGGAGGGTAGGCCCGTCATTTAGGGGGTCAGAGGGTCAACACCCCCTCCCCGGCTTTGGGAAACCAATGTGTTTACCTGCAAGTGGGCGGGGTTTTTACTATTTTTTGGCAAATTTTACATTGAATACATACCCATTGCCCCCGCTGGAAAAGTTTGAAATGACGGCCCAGGCAAAGAGGCATTATTTTCATTTGCTAAGTGTAAGTTATATCATTGATTTAATTTCTTGTTGCTATTGGGAATTACTAATCATTTTCATAGCTATTTTTATTATATTTATCCCACCCGAATTTATTATCTGATTTTATTAATTTATGCCTCATTATAAACTCCCAAATGAGAAAATTTTCGTGGAAATTTACGACTTCACGCTTTTGACTGGTTAACACATATAAATATTACAATGGTATTTATCTACCTTTTTATGCGTCATATTTTTAAACATTTGAATTGCCTTTCAATGTTTGATTTTACTATCAAAGATCGAGTTGAAATGATTGTTTTATTTATATGACACTCATTAATCTACGAAAATGTTTGTTTGTACTATAATAGTTATTTTCATTCGCATAGCACAAGCAAGTTTATTTAGTTAATTTATTGCTGTTTATTGTAAATATTTTTAACTAATCTTATCCCTTCAGATTCTGTTTATTTCACCCAGCCTTATTTAAACAAATAGTGCGTAAAAATCATGTAATTAGAAGTATTGCATTCAGTTTATACCTTCAGTGTCTATTTTTAAGTCATAATAAAATGATAACTTTCAGTGGCGTAGCGCAGAATTTTTTTAATTAAATAATAATAATTGTAATAAAAAATAAATAAATAAATAAATAATATTGTAACGAGTCCGTAGCACCTTCAACTTTCTTCAAATGAGCATTCCAATCTTGAGGAAGTAACTATAAATTTATTTACAAGTATTTACACTATTTACAATATGAGCAGGAAACAATTGCTAAACATCCAGCAATTAGGTAGCAAAACAGTACACTGTACTCTCAACAGTAACTCAGCACCACGTATCGAACGTGAACAGTAATTAAGCAATTACAAAAGCAAAACAACCATTCGCCAAGCGAATGAAAACGAGCACTCTCAGAAATCAACATCTGAAAAGAACTGACTGACTTGTGTTCAAGGCCAGCTATTTATACACGGAAAGAATTCCCGACAACTTTCTAGTAATATCTGGAATATTCCAAATCATTCATAACTTTAAACAATTCATTCAAGAAAACGCTAGAAATAAAAAGAAAAACACCACTCCGAGCGAAAATTTCTTCACGCTTATTAAAGTTAGGGCAAGTGTAAAAACTACAAAGTGTTACGGGGCCGGTATACAAGTGATAAAAGTGATATCTTCAGATACTTTTGCAACATGACGTCAGATAAAACCAAAACTAATGAAAATGATGCAAGGCAGGAAAAACAACAACTATTTACAAGATTTGTAACATTGCCCCCTTCCCAAGGACTGCACGTCCCGGGCAGTACAATCCCCAGAAAGGAAGCAAGGGAAAACTTACAGATGCACACATTACATGATGACCAATCATAAACATGATAAACAATAACAATGAGAACATGAAAGAAATAATAACATTGATAGAGTAATATTACAAACAATTAAAGGCAAAAGTTATTTACAAAATTTACAAACAAATTACCATGGTAGCTTTAGATTTACTTTACGAACTATGGCCATAGTATGGGGCTAGCCGATCATAATGTACAACCCTAGGTTTTGAATGTGATGACTTCTGGATCCTCACTACGACGTCGTTCAGCCGGTGGAGGACTGTGTAGGGTCCATCCCAATGCGACTGCAATTTGGGTGACAGACCTTTACGTCGGATGGGATTCCATAGCCACACCTTGTCACCTTCTTGAAAGTCATGGCCAGTGGACCTTGTGTCGTATCGGGTCTTCATCTTCTCCGTCGCGATGTTGATTCGCTCCCGTGCGAAGTGATGAACGTCTTCCAACCGGGCCTGGAGATCCTGGACGTACTCCTCAGGCGATGAAGGCGCATCTGGAGGGAGACCGAAGACGAGATCACAAGGCAGCCGAAGCTCTCGGCCGAAGAGCATCTGTGATGGGGAATATCCGGTGGTCTCGTGGACAGCACTGCGGTAGGCCAGCAGGAACAGAGGAAGTTTCTTGTCCCAATCCTGTTGATTTTTGGAGACCATAAGCGAGAGATTATTAAGGATTGTCCTGTTGAATCTCTCCACCATGCCGTCCGATTGTGGGTGTAGTGGTGTCGTTCGAGTTTTCTCAATTTTGAGGATTTTACATAGGCCCTTAAACACAGCAGAGATGAAGTTCCTTCCCTGGTCAGAATGGATCTGCAAAGGTGTCCCATATCTCGAGATCCAATGCTGGACTAGAGTCTCTGCTACAGTGGTAGCTTCTTGATCCGGAATGGAATATGCTTCGGGCCATTTGGTGAAATAGTCAATGGCAACGAGGATGTATTTGTTCCCATCAGTAGTTTTCGGTAGAGGACCAAGAATGTCGATCCCGATTCGTTCGAAAGGAGCTCCTACGTTGTAAAGATGTAGTTTCCCGCGGCTTCTTCTCTTCGGTCCTTTACGGGCAGCACAGGCGTCACAAGAATGACACCACTTCTCCACGTCATCCTTCGCCTTGCTCCAGAAGAAGCGCTCTCGAACCTTGTGGAGGGTTTTCAGGATACCAAAGTGTCCTCCAGTCGGACTACTGTGCAATTCCTTTAGAACGTCTGGAATTCTTGATCTGGGAAGGAGTAACTGCCATTTGAATGCTTTACCATCGTCAGATTCCCATTTCCGATACAGGACGCCATTTCGCAACTGGAGAGATTTCCATAGAGCCCAGTATCTTTTCGTTGCAGGACTGTAGATAGAAACGTCTTGCCAACTAGGTCGCCGACTGTCCTTTTCCATTAACTCTATGATAGGCTTTAGGTCTGGGTCTTCAAGCTGATCTTTTCTAACTTGGTCGTCACTCCATGGATCAGGATCTGAAGATGATGAAGTAGCAGTAACTTGACAGGCAGTAGGGATTGTCATCCCGTACTGTTTCTCAATTCGGGAGCAATAATGGCAGTTCTCGGAACAAGGTCTTCTTGATAATGCGTCAGCATTACCGTGTGACGAACCTTTTCGGTGCTTAATCTCGATGTCATATTCCTGGAGCCGCTGTATCCACCTGGCTACCTGGCCCTCTGGATTCTTGAAATTCAACAGCCAAGTTAAAGAGGCATGATCAGTCCGGAGCAGGAATTTACGGCCGTAGAGGTAATGATGGAAATGTTCTACAGCTTTAACTATGGCGAGCAATTCCTTTCTCGTGACACAATAATTTCGCTCCGACTTGGATAAGCATTTGCTCCAGTAGGCGATGACATGTTCGTTACCGTCTATTTCTTGAGATAAAACAGCTCCAACGCTCTCGTGGCTCGCATCAGTGTCAAGTATGAAGGATTTTCCAGGCTGAGGATAAGAGAGAATAGGCGTTGATGTTAAAGCCTCCTTCAGCTGTAGAAATGCATCCTCGCATTCTTTGGACCATTCAAATTTTCGTTTGCTCTCCGTCAGCTTATGCAAAGGTCGTGCAATATTGGAAAAACCCTTCACAAACTTCCTGTAGTACGTGCAGAGCCCCAGGAAGCTTCGCAGCTGATGAACATTTTCGGGGCGGCTCCAATTCTTGACTGCGGATACCTTATCTGGATCTGTTCGTACACCCTCTGAAGAGATAATGTGACCAAGGTAGTTCACCTCACGGCGGAACAGATTACACTTGGACGGGCTTAACTTCAGGTTGGCTTCCTTAAGCTTCTGCAGCACCTTCCTAAGATTAGCCAAATGTTCCTCAAAACTGCGTCCTATGATGATGATGTCGTCCAAGTAGACAAGACAGGATTCATAAGAAAGTCCTCGTAACACTGACTCCATAAGACGCTCGAACGTGGCTGGTGCATTGCAGAGGCCGAACGGCATCACTTTAAACTGCCACAAGCCTTGTCCGGTTGTAAACGCCGTCTTCTCTCGGTCGTCGGGGTGTATCTCCACCTGCCAGTAGCCGCTCTTTAAATCCAGGGTCGAAAACCACTTGTGTCCGGAAAGGGTGTCCAGAGTGTCATCGATCCGTGGAAGAGGGTAACTGTCCTTCTTGGTGATGTCATTCAGGCGTCGGTAATCAACACAAAATCTGGTGGAGCCGTCTTTCTTTCGGACCAAGACGATAGGGGATGCCCAAGGACTGGATGAGGGTTCGATGACGTCATTCTCCTGCATCTCTTTTACGAGGATCTCAACCTCTTCCTTCTTGGCGAACGGTAGTCGTCTTGGATGCTGCTTGATAGGGGGATGATCTCCAGTGTCGATCCTATGCTGCGCTAAACTCGTGCGACCAACATCTTCGGGTGTAGATGAAAACACCTGCTTGAAGTCGTCCACCAATTTTTCCGCAGCGTATCTTTGATCCTTCGATAATGCTGCACTCCCAATTAATTTCGAAGTCAAGGATTCGGAAGACACAGTCTCGGAGGAATCAATTCTTCTGATGATGCAGTTTACGGGAGTACAAGTTGCCAACACTTCTCCTTTCTTGATATTCCTCGGTCTTTCACTTACATTGGCGACTCTCACAGGAACTGCATTCCTTGAAAGGTCCACAAGCGTAGATGCCACTAGTACTCCTTTTGGGCTATTACTCTGGTTAGGATATTCAATTAAGCCGAATTTAAAGCTGTTGTTTTCCTTGATGGAGCCAGGTATTAGTACTTCTGATCTAGACGGAATCAATGAATCAGTTTGGGCTATTATTTGATGAGCAGATTTTAAGTTATTTTCGGTATTGAAAATCACTATGTCTTCCCTCATCGAGTGCAGCTCATTATTTCTACAGTCAATAGAAAAATCAAATTTTCTCAAAAAGTCCAATCCGAGAATGAAGGGATCTGTAATGTCAGCGACGAATGCCGTGTGATGGTAAGTGGCACTCCCGAACATTATTTCTAAGTTCACTTTTCCTTCAATCTCGATTTTGTCACCTGTCACAGTTTGGAGAGTAACGCAGGGCGGCGTCCATAAGATCTTGAGTCCAAATTGACGAGCCACATCAGTCTTAATAATGGTAACGTTGGCTCCTGTGTCCACAATCATTTCGCAGGGAAACCCATTCACATAAGCGTAAATGAAGAGTCCGTTGCAGCCGCCACTTCTTGGGGAAATCTGGAAAAGTTTGGGAGACGTCTTCTTTTCTTGGCGAGCTTCGCAATTCCTTCGTACGTGGCCCTCACCGCCACATTTCCAGCACTTCTGTGTTTGTCTACCTTGGTCTTTGTGAGCCGCAATCTTCTTCAGGGTCCCCGACATCTCTTTGATTTGTCGCTCAATGTCCGAGAGACGAGTTGAGTTCAAATCTTGGGCACTCACTTCCACGCCTCTGGTCGAATGGCGATCCTTGCGGGATATTTGCTGTGCAGCCTCGAACTTCATTGCGTAGACCAGACCGGATTTAAAATCCTTAATGTCCGCCATCCGGAGAGCCGTCTGAAGTTCTGGATTTCGCACTCCATCTGTGAAGTAGTTCAGGGCCAGGCTATCGCGAACACCCGAAGGACAGTCCGAGAAGGCGAGATGGGAAAGCCTCTCAACGTCTGCTGCAAAAACTTGCAAAGTCTCTCCAGCCCTCTGGAGTCGGGATTTGAGCTGAAGTTGGCTGAATTCTTTTTGGCAGGATTCGCCAAAGCGAAGCTCCAAGGCCGATGATAAGGCTTCGAAGTCATGGTGCTTGTCCTCTGGGAAGGTCTGTAGTATATCAGCTGCATCCCCTCTCAGCGAGGCTGCAAGTTGACAGGCTTTCGTGGAAGAGTCCCAGGAGTTTGCTTCTGCAACGATGAGGAACTGCTTCTTGTAAATATTCCACGAGGTCTTCCCGTCAAACGTGGCCAGTTTGATGGATGGACGAGAAGTTCCAGCTGCAGCTACACAGTCACTTGAGTTGTTGGAGGATGTTGATAACTTCGATTCAAGTTCTTTAATTTTCTTGTCCACATGGTTTTCTACTGTGGTGATTCGATCTTCTAGAGCCTCCACTTTATTTTCCATGTTGGTAAATTTAGTTTCCACCAAACATTTCATTGATGTTAGATCGCTCTTTATTTCTTCTTGATTAGTAGCCAGATCATTTTTTAATTGTTCTTGATTAGTAGCCAGATCATTTTTTAATTGTTCTTGATTAGTAGCCAGATCATTTTTTAATTGTTCTTGATTAGTAGTTATGTCATTTTTTAATTCACTTTTAACAGCGTTGATCGCATCAAGGAGTTGTTTCAGTTGTTCATCCATTGCTCGAGTAATCACCATAAAATTCCGAAGTCAAAAAGTCCGTAAGAAGAAAAGTCCAAGTTCACAGGTAATTCCAAGAAAGTCCTTGAAGATGCCCCACGTTGGGCGCCAAAATTGTAACGAGTCCGTAGCACCTTCAACTTTCTTCAAATGAGCATTCCAATCTTGAGGAAGTAACTATAAATTTATTTACAAGTATTTACACTATTTACAATATGAGCAGGAAACAATTGCTAAACATCCAGCAATTAGGTAGCAAAACAGTACACTGTACTCTCAACAGTAACTCAGCACCACGTATCGAACGTGAACAGTAATTAAGCAATTACAAAAGCAAAACAACCATTCGCCAAGCGAATAAAAACGAGCACTCTCAGAAATCAACATCTGAAAAGAACTGACTGACTTGTGTTCAAGGCCAGCTATTTATACACGGAAAGAATTCCGACAACTTTCTAGTAATATCTGGAATATTCCAAATCATTCATAACTTTAAACAATTCATTCAAGAAAACGCTAGAAATAAAAAGAAAAACACCACTCCGAGCGAAAATTTCTTCACGCTTATTAAGGTTAGGGCAAGTGTAAAAACTACAAAGTGTTACGGGGCCGGTATACAAGTGATAAAAGTGATATCTTCAGATACTTTTGCAACATGACGTCAGATAAAACCAAAACTAATGAAAATGATGCAAGGCAGGAAAAACAACAACTATTTACAAGATTTGTAACAATATTAAAAAAATAAATAAATAAATAAATAATATTAAAAAAATAAATAAATAGAGAGCGCTAAAAATAAAAATAAATAAGTAAAAGAGGGTTGGCAAAATTTTTGGGGGGGAATTTGCGCCATTGAGCTTGGGGGGATGGGCACCCCTGGTAGGTACTCATTTTTTTAATCAAAAAATTGTTGCACGTGATCTTTCAAATATATTTTGTTAAATTATTTTTTTAATTCGCATTGCAGAGAACAAGAATATTTTTTAAAAGCAAAGGTACACTGTCTTACACTCTATATTGATATTTATGCTCTATTTTGATGTCAGTGTCAAATGAAATAGTTAAAATAGTAAGTCATGGAAAATAGTTCGCAAAAGTCGTGGAAAGTCAGGGAAAGTCATGGAATGGAAAAGTCCAGGTTGAGCAGATACCCTGTCTTCAACATAATGCACCAAAGCATGTATTTTATATTTCATTTTACAAAAATAAAAAAAAAAGAATCATTTTTTTCATTAAAAATGTTACTGATCAATAAACACCATGTAGTTTTGACTATCTTAACTAGGCGAAATATCCTTTCAATTTGTAAAAGAAGTCATTATTTTCAATTGGATGGA